>UELU01121810.1:0-76149 GCA_900490025.1 Megastigmus dorsalis
AGAGAGAGAGAGAGAGAGAGAGAGATTGCAAGCGGCGATGAGAGACGACCTCGGCAATGAAAAAAGTCTCGTTTCTCGCTCATGTGCACACAAGCGACTTTTGATTCGCATTTGTGCGACTCGCGTGGAATGATCTCGTTTTCTACGTCCGACTTTTTTCCCCTCCGTTTCTATCTCTGACACTGGAATGTTGGTGCTTACAATGCAGGTGCAGATCTAATATGCGTCGGTGCTTTAAATTTTTTTACTTATTTAAAATCTATTCGTGCTAAATTACCAGACGTTTATCGCTAGATAATCGACAAGAATCTGGATCAGTTTGTTGTACATTGAAAAATAAGATAATATCAATTGCTGATTTAATTTGAATTAAAATTGATTACGTAATCAATCCGTTTGTTTTTTTTTTCAAATGATAATGATACGCGAGGAGTTTTAGATTATTACACGGCATTTATTTGACATATTGTTTGATGGACTGCACTTGTATATCAAGTATAAAGTTAATGAAAATATTTAAATGTTCATTATTTACGTATACAAGTTTATTGTTATAAAATTAAGCGATGCGATGGAATTACATACTCTGCATATTTTGCGATAAAATTCTTTTATATCTTTTTATCGTCAAAGATAAACCGATTGACTTGACTTTAAACGAATAATTATTTTTTATAAAACATTTTAAAATATTTGATCGTCAAATGGTAAATATTTCACAAAAAAATGTACGATTATATTCAGTGAAGTAGTACGCTACATTTTATTCACTTTATAAATTGTTTTACAACTGATGAGGCTACTTTGCACTGCTATAAGTTTTTATGAACAATTTATTAACATTTATTTTATAATTTCTGTATGTTTTAATTTGTACTCAGTAAAATAAAAGAAATACACAATAGTAATATTAAATCTTATTAGCGTAGCGTGATATTATGAATTACAAACTATTTCAGCCGAGTCACCGTTGACCTCTTCGAATTTTTTTTGAGTGCCTATTCGTTTCTAGAGAGTTATTGAACTCAATCTAGAACAACAGAATCAATAACGCGTTATAAATTCTGGAATGGCTTGAGATTTGAGGTTAGTCGCCCAAATAATGGATCAAAAGCTAACAATGGACTGTTTCCAACTAGGAATATTATATTTTCAAGTGATTGAAAAAGTTTGTTTAAAAAGAAAACTAAGTTCTCGAAAAATCTACTTATCTTACCCACAACTCACATTACAGGTAGTAGATATGCAACTTTAGAATTCCTTGAAAGCTCCAAGTTGCTAATTGGTTGAAAAAATTTTCTTACAGCTAAGGTAAATGATATTCATAAATAGTTATCTAAAAAAAATACTGAACAAACAACATTAAAATAAACAATTGGCATGCTTAAATAAATGATTTTCTTACATACTACAAAAATATGGTCTTATCAAGATTTTGCATTTGCTTCGCAGGATTTTAAACTTGATAAATAGAATTAAGAAATCGTGATGGTAAGCCGCATTTTATGGTAATCATATATAGTATGAATGTGACGTCACAACAGAACGTTGCGATCGACTCACTATAAACATTATATATAAATTTACGGTAATCTACGGTACGGTAATTTCAATTCAAATTAACATTACATTGAAGCTCCCAAAAGCATTCTAGCAAAAAGCGATGAACATAATTGGCAGTTAAGTCACTAGGTACTCCACTGTATAGAGCAAAAATCAATCATTGCAGCTAACAAAGAGACGAACTCAAGTGAGGAATGCGCGCAATCCATACTTCTAACTTACGCCTGATTGAAATAATCGAATTGCCCATGAAAAACTGTTTCCGTACCATTAACGAGTCCTGCATAGAATTCCGCGACAGAAAAGCGATCCAGCAATAATACAACCGAAACGCGTCTGTGTATGCCGTCAGACACTCGTGATAGGAAACGCTCGGGGTATATCTCGCAGAAATGGGCAAAAAAGAGTGTGCGCGAGTGTTGAATATCTATGGCAAACACGTCTACGTCCAAGCAAAAGATCAATGAGTTCAGAAAATTTGTGTGAGAGAGAGAGAGAGAGAGAGAGAGAGAGAGAGAGAGATAGAGTATACAGGGTGTGTTGGCGGGCGAGCTGAGGACGAAGATGGGGGTGCTCGGTCCGACGCCGCAGGTCCTGCAGGTCCACGGTGGCTGTCCTACGTTGGTGTCCGTCCCCGAGGACTGACTGCTCGACGAGAGCGACAATTGTAGCAATCCAGTGGCTCGATGGACCTCCGCCTCGGTCCGCGGTATGTCCTCGTCGTAGACGTACGGATCTTCGTCGTACTCGTCCTCCTCCTCCTCCCCCTCTTCCTCCTCCTCGTTACTGACATCGCGCTCCTGCTCCACCTTCCCGGCCTGATCGTCGCGGACGTGCTTCTCCTCCTCCTCGTCGAGCCGTCTTTCCTCCTTGTCCTTGACCGACGACGCCCCAGGACCGGGCAGGATATTCAAGTTGGTGTCCAGCCTTTCGTTTTCGCGCTGATCCTCGCGCTAGTGTCGCTTTTTTTTTATCATGGAGGAGCACTTTGTTAGTTGGTTAAGGGTCTTGGTTGTGTGTGTTTATCGATCACTCATGGGCAGTATTCCGTTATTCATGCGATGGTGTGTTTCGTATACTCGATTTTTCAAAACAGCTTGTACGAAATATCTTTCATAATAATTGGTTAAAGAACCTTTAGAAAGTTATTTATTAATTGTGCAGGATGCGTTTACGTTAAAGAGGATACAATTGTTTCTAAACAGGCCAATTCACAAGATGACTCGGCACTTTTTGAACTAGTCGAATCTTTTCTACAATAGCTATATATGTATATGCGCATAAAAGACGTACGACTGCAGGAAAATGGGAGAAGGTTCTATATAATGTAATGAATAGTGCCCATGCTTGATTTTATCATTATTTTACGCTTGAACGTACGATATATATTTCACATCCTGTTGTAAAATCGTTGTATTTATCCGATCTTGATATTTCTTCTATGTGCGCTCTGTACTCCAACTCATTATTGATGCTTTTTGAAGCAACAGTCCTCATGTAAATCCTTGTGCTACGTTTTTCCTGACGTTTTTCAAGTTTTGCACGTTGTCTTGACTGATTAATCACTCGCACGTGATACGGCTTTCGTATATTTCAGTACGATGCAGATATAAAATATATATTATGACGTTTACGACTGATGCACTTTTAGCGTTATTTTATTGCTTTACTTTTAGCCTGAAGATGACTATCTTCGACGAGTAATAAATAAGTCGTCATAAAAAGCCAACTATTCGAGATAAGAAGGAGGAAAAAAAAAATAAATACAGTTATTAAGGCAATCATATAAATTAAATGCACTCGAAACACTCATCACAGTCATTATCATTCGGTTAAAAGCTCACACCTGCCCTAGCTAAATCAAAAAAAAATTAAGCTAATTATGCCAGTACCAGAGGGTTGGGTTAACAGATATGTGCTGTTGGGTCGAACAAACATCTAAAGTAATTAGCGAAATTAGTCCTGTATAAGTTGTATCCCGGTACAAACACGTGCTACTACCTCAATTACGATTCTTTTTTTTGCCAACATTATCGTATAAACATTCAAGATTGTATAGACTCTCCTGCTTTAGAAAACGGTATTTATAAAATAAATCTTATTGTTCAGAAATTATTGTACTAATAGACAAAAACTGACATCCCGTGTCGAACGCTGATTACTCTTTACAAAAACTATTACGCTAGCAAAATATTTCTTGCGAGGATGTTTGTTTTTGCCTGCCAGATTTGACTTTTATCGAATAAAAATAATGTAAAGAAATTTCTTGTCCAAACAAAACGGTCTTCGAAGAAATGTTCTCTGTAAAACTGCAGATTGTAGGCATTAAAATTTACGTCTTTCGAGTTATTTTGTCGAAAAAGCAGTTTTACACTTGGTTCCACATGTCGTATATACGAAAAAGTGCAATTCACATTTTCAGCACGTCTTTCGTATGTGCATATGTGACTGTGTTTATCCGTGCGTAAAGCTTCGCGCTCATCTTAGAAGTAAAAGATAAAGAGTTCGCTTAGCACGTCAGAACCAAATATCGCGCTCCGATCGTAAAAAAAAAAAATAATATTTTTACAAAACGTTAAAGGAAGTTACGCAATAATCGCTTTTACCGGATCTTTCATATTTAATTTACTCTGTTTACCCAAAATAAAAAAGTACCGACAATAAAAACCCCCAGCAAAGACATTAAAGCATTAATGAATTATAAATCATCACCGTGGATTTGCAGGATCAAAGTACCTCGATCTATTCAACATTCGATTAGTATATACCCCAGAACAAGTTGTTTAAAATCTGGGCGCAACTTTCCTTCTCTCATTGAAGAGCCGCGAGCAGACATTAATCGCATTGGAAAACGCGCGTCCATCTATCATCACAAATAACCTGCTTCGTTAGCTCTGCAAGCTCGCGTATACCAGCTCTGCGCGCACGCATGTGTAATGCACTCGTACGTATACAGCCCTTTGAAACAGTATCCGTAATACTCGTAGTGCATCTCTCTCGAATCGCCTCGCGGTGTCTCGCGTATCCGGCCGCCTCGACGTGCATGAGGGGAAGAGAATAACGCAAGAACCTGGACTGACAAGCTGCTATTCGATCGGATCGTCGCCTGCAAACTACATGTATAAGAGTTCGTCGACTGCGCTCGGACACAACGAGCAAGGCCGCGACCACTCGCTCGATCTATATATATGTATAGGTATTATGCATTGTAAGCCTCCGCGCGCATGTATTATATGTACGCGGATTAAAACAGAGTCGATTTGGTTCGAAGCGAAAAAATAGCGAGAAAACGATAACAATGGACGATTATCGGGTATTGAAATGTAAGAAGATAATGCAATTAACGATTGTTTTCGAGCGACTTTATCGGGTATTTTTCTTTTGTTTTGCGTGACTGCTGTGTTTAGTTACGACAGGTTTTAGCGTTCCTCCGTTCGTAATATATATTTGCAATGGAAGTGTCAAAGACTTTTTTACAGAAGCTACTCCGGTGTAAGTATTTTTATGAATACGAAGGCGTTATGTTCGGTAATATAAGCTTCACGATTAGAAAATTACATATCGAATTGAGTCCGAAATATATTTATCAGACATAATTTTGATACTTTGTTACAATTAATGAAAAAAATCGTTTGATAAGAAACCAACACGGCGAACAACTCTTTGCCATCTAATGCGATAAAAATTCATCGAATCATTCGTGATAATCATTATTTTAAGGTAATTAATTATACACAGGTTGCAAAATATGACTTGGTTACAATGGTAGGTCTACAAACAAGAGAGAATTTCCGCGAATGCAGGGAAAAAAGAGATAAAAATAAGAAACCACCGACGTACCATTACACCGCGCTAACGCTTGATTAAGCAGCCGTCTCTCCAACACGATGTTTCGCTCAAAACATTGTTCCGTTACTGCACATTCATTTTCAATTCAATTAAACTTCTCCGTATATATTATTTCCAGCTCTTTAATTAATTCTTGAGCGAAAAACTGTTCCGAGCAAGTCATTCAACTTGGACGCAAAGAAAGAATCTTGAACTTGACGTTTAAGGAGGAACGGATATCGCCGGTCGCTTTAACAACAGCCGCGCACTTTGCCAAAGTCATTACAGTTTCATCGATCGTTATCGCCAATCATTCTTTACTCGGCAAACTCGACTGCGTATAAATATAAGAAAAGGGGAAGCCTTTGTCCGCGCGGTTATTATGTCACAAGCGTCGCTCCAAGGATTCGTCGTACACGTGTGACTGGAGATCGCGGACTCGGTATACATACTAGTTGTTGCGGCGTGTGTTTATTTTTATGAGGTAAGGTGTGCACACGCTATCGAAGATAAGAAAATTCTAAATTCCTTGATGCATCTCTATGTTAAAGCCTGTGACTATAAAAAGGGTCGCAACAAAGGGTACTTAATTAATTTCTGTTAATAAAAGAATCGACACCCTTAATATTGATAAATTTGAGAAAAATTATAATTTAAAGCATTTACGAGTCGTATAATATGTCTCTCTTTTTTTGGATTACAAATACATTACATTTTGCATAAGCAAAAATTATACCGATAGTTATGACAAATCCTTTTTAACTTGCACAAGAAATTCTTTCACTTTTTAACGAAGGCAAGAATAGCATGCTAATTATTCGCTACGAATATAAATAACGATTATTATAGCGTCTGTGTATAAAAAGCGTATTACGGAAAAATATAATCATAAATTTTTATCGCCATATTTTCCAAATGAATGAAATAACGATTATCTAGCGCGACACCGCGATATTGTTAACTTTAGTCGGAGCTAATCTGAAAAACGTGAAAACAGGCGTAGGCACGTGATTCCGCGAGGCTCGGAATTACTTTGATGGAACATAACCGCAAAAATCCCTGAAATGAGCCAATCAGAGAAAAATCCTCGGTACGTTGCGCGCGGCATTCGTGTATATATATATTCAAGGAGAACTAAAAGCGAAGATAAAAAACACACGGCGCGAGATTGCGCTGCGTTGCGTAAGCACAAGAGCCACGCGTTTTCCGCGTCCAACAACTGCGGCGAATTTTGCAAATGTCAAATTGAATTACAATTGTAGTGATTAAGAAAGTAATAAACAATGACTTTTTCTTGTGCTACAGCTAGAAGTTTGTCGTCGTAGTTTGGAGTTTTATCTACTATTTATGTGCAGTCGTTTACTTATTATGGCTACTTAAGTTAATAAAGTTTTTTTTTGAATCCACTTTTTCAAATCAATTTTTATAGGGGATAATATACTTTGTAGCGTCTATAGAGACAAAGCATTATTATGTTTGTGAATAATGGTTAATATATGCATGCTAATTTTAAATTGTAAGTCATGTGCAGAATACATGCATAGTTAATGGGTTGCATGAAAGTACGCTATTAATCGATGAGCGATTGTAAAATAACAATTTTTATTATTATATTATATATAAATAATTACAAGTTCCGTAGAACGGGTATAATTATTTACACAATGTAAACGGCAAATAGTAAAAAAAATGTCAATAATTATAATTAGCCTGTGCAGACCTTTAAAAAACTTACGAGGTTTAAAAGGCCAAAATGTTGGGTAAGTAAGTATACTAGGGAACTAGAGTGCAGCAGCATATGATTTTATAAAAATGGGAAAATTCCGTTTATGCAATACAATACAAAGTAGAGAGGTGAAAGTAAAGCGCCTTTATAATATCGCATTTCAAAATATATATAATAAAGATCTGCAAACGAAGCGTGCACTCGGGCGGGCGCGGGTGACTCGAAAAAAAAAAGAAACAAAGTCGTTTCGCAAGAACGGGAGGAGACCCCCGGTCCCTATCTCCTAAGGCCCCATAATTCATATTTAACAACAATGCGAAAATTGCGCAAACGCCCCATCCCACGAGAAGCCGCTGCCGCTCGAAAGTACTTTCACTCTAATAAACCAGAAACGCCGGCAGCACCACTATCAGCATCATCATCCATACGATATATAAAGCGGGGAGCGATCCTCTATATACCACCTACTCGCGAAGGCAAGATTTTGCAACAATTTCCTTGTTCAAAAGAAGCGCACCGAATCAAACACGCCTCGATTTTATGCGCAAAAAATAAAAGAGTAATAAAGAAATAAGTGTGCGCATGCCCCGTGGGTTATACACCGAGTTCGCGACGTCCAATCGGCTGTCGACTCTACGTGGACTGGACGCGCGCCTGCGCTCACCGCGACTCCAACGCACGTTTCGCACCCCCTGGCACCGGCTTCGTCATCCACCTTTTTCTCGCTTACCCCGTATACACGGCCTTACAGACAATTCTCAACCATCTTATCATCAACCACTCGCACTTTCACTTGGCAACTGTAGTTAGGCTCGTACTTTCGGAGGGTGTATAGAGGCTGACATGAACGCTACACGTTACGTATCGCTACTTTGCATGTGTAAGCAAAATTTTAGTAATCGAAAAGCCGTTTATTTTTAATTGGATCGAAAGTCTGCATATAGGGAACATCGTCTGATGAGATTAGGTTTTTGAATTAGTCGGGACCAAGTATATGGGTTCGCAACATTGTGCAATGCAGGAAAGCTTTCGTGCGAGCCTCGGAGTTTCCTAAACAGTTGGGGAGCATAAAACTCGACGACACTAAAATTAGTCACTCGCAATGACAAAAGATACTCGTACACAATCCTTGGATCGCGTCTATACGTGACCAGCTTTAGCGATACTCCTCTAAAAACACCCGAGTCGTGACCAGATTTACAAAACCCGATATTTACCAAAATCCAGGTAAAAGACAGCTCTCAATGTGTACTCGGGCAAAGAAAGTAAACATTTGTTTCTCCATTAGCCTCGAAAAACCAAGGTTACCACGCGCGTATGCATATATAGCCACCCTCCGAAAGCTCTCGCCACCCATCGCCATTCACATCATCCAACTCTTTCTAAGACTATTTCTGGCCCCTCTTAGTCCCGAGGCTGGTACATTACCATTCAATGAGAAAATCCGCAGAAGCGCGCAAAGAGGCTTATATATAGTCGAATAGGTGTGGATGAATCCTCCTCTCCACCTCCACCTCCACCTCCACCTCCACCTTCACCTCCTTGGCAGGGGTTAAATTGGCTGTGCACGCGACTACACCCTCTCCGGCAACTCTTACATCAGCAGCCTCAATCCCACATTTCTTCCCTCGCGGACACTTTCAATCCACCCCGGTGGCACTCGACACTTCTCATCCTCGCGGCAGTCAAGACACTCTGCCTACTGGTACATAAACGATGATCACGAGAGCTGCGGGAAATCAACAGCGCGACGATGATGTCATCGTCAGCGTCAACGCGAGAAACCTAGCCTCACTTTTTCCTCGTCCAGTTATTCTTCGAGCACTGGACGACAGCTTTTCCGCAACCGCAGGGGGACGAATCCCTGCCTACAGCTTTTCCCAGACGATTCTACGCGAATCGCTGCAGTACACCTACTGCTCTATCCGCACTTGTCTGCATGCACAGTCTAGCCACACTTTCCGACTCAGCTCCTGCTGGCTTGCAGACAGAGAGAGAGAGAGAGAGAGAGGGAGAGAGAGGGAGAGCGCGCGCGTCTGCGTCGAAAGCACGCTCGGGCTTTTTTTCGCCTGCATTCGCCGAGTGCAGAACCGAGAGAGACGAATAGACTATATACGGGGGAGATGTGTGCCGTAGCCTGTGGCAGGTAAACGAAGCAGTTGGTTGGAAGCACAGTGGGGATAGTCTGGATGGCAAGCACTGGATGGATACGGGTTTGTCGTTGGCTCGGATGTGCAATCGGTATGGACTGTCACGAGAGACTTCGGGCTTTAATGCCGTGTGGACGGTGTTCGGGTTCGCAACGTCGCGGCGACTGATCGATCCGCCATGTTTGAGCCAGTACTACGAGACGGAGCAGTCGCACGGTGAGGGGAAGCAGTACGCGCGCACACACAGACACACACAGAGACGTGGCTCGTGTGGAATATTGCTGTGTGTGTTCGCCTGTCTGGCGGGGAAAAGCTGGTCTGTCTCTCGGTGTGTGAGTGTGTATGACTTTGGTGGTGGGAGTTGGTACGAGACGCGCAAACTCCGTACCGACTCGAGGCTGTATTATTATATATGTACGAGAGCGCGAGTTTCGAGCATTTCTATATATATGTGTGTGTGTGTGTGTATGCAAGCAGCGCAAGAGCATTGCAGTTTCTCCAATGTCGAGGATGCACTTGGGAATCGCTGTCTCTCGGAGGCTCTCTTTCCTCTTTTTTTTTTCTTTGCGTCTCTGTCTCCCTGGCCTTTGTGCATGCTATTGTTCTGGCGCCGCGTTTCCTTTCTTTCTTTTTTTGATGTTGCTGCGCCCCGAGAGGGGGTTGGGTTCCAGTCGGAGTCGGATGGTGAAGGGGTGGCTTGACAGTTTTCGAGTAAACGATGACATTTTTTCAGATGCAATGGTATGAGCTGGGAATTCGAGAATTAGGGTATGTTATGTGTACTGGATGATCAAGCATTCGCAATTTCGAATTCATGAAAGACTTTCGTTATCGGTTGAAGGATGGGCGTTTATCTTCGGCATACGATGAACTATTAGAAGCATTGAAATCTATATGAGATGACGCGGCGATCTTCGCGTTTATCTGTTTAAGGGAATCGGTAGGCGTGAATAAATCTGTTATATTAGCTGATGATTGGTGAGAATATTTATGTACAGAGAATGAAAGGATGAGAAAGCTGTTAGTCAAGTGGCAATGCTGCTGCGAGCATAAGAGTATGCGTGGGAATGCAGCGGCACAATTAACATGTAACATCGGGTTTGACAGTGTAAACATCGGAAGTTATAAACTGTTTCTGCGGCGAATAATTTCTCACAACTTATGCACTCTAATAATGCTTCCTATTATAAAACTAATGATTTATAACGAGCAATCCTAATAAACTTGTTAACAGTCGACAATATTTTTTTATAATTTATAGAACAATAATATGAATAAGCTTACATTAATTGACTTGACGACAGTTTTGCTGGTAACACTACGGAAAATATAAATAGAAAGATTCAGCGGGAGAGAAGCCGACACTTGTTGAAAAAAAATCATTATTTTCAAGAGTTCTGTAGATCTGGCAATTAAACCCAAGGATCTTTGTAACGATGTGCCCATGTATATATCATAAGAGTGTATATTCTAAGGATTTAAGCGGTTTTTTAAAAACTTCATTTTTCTTTATTGTTGAAGTGACGCTATCGATTTTCATGGAACCAAATAAATTGATAACGCAATCTGGTTTTGAAACATATTTATATCGCGACATTTCGAAGGTTTATGACATATAAATCTTCCTCTTCAGGCTCAAACTTAAAAGTCACATTATAATTATTTAACGTCGCCAGTTGCACTATGCTAGCTAGAGCTATTAATACTCGAAGAAGAATTCGGTTGAGGTCACCACTCTTTTTCTCATCCCGAACCCCGTGAAAACTATAGTAAGTACTATGCAAGATGTTCTTCACACGAGGTCCTTCTTTTTTATGAATTCACAATTATATTATTTTTTATATTACTTTTTATTTTATTTATTTGTAAACATAAAAAAAGACGCTTTAATTGAAGTTTTACCATACTTGTGTGGACTTGAAAATACATTTCCGGTTGAACTTAGTTCGCAAAACAATGATAAGAAAAGTTTTACGTGACAGTTATTTATGTATAGCCTTTGGTGCTTTTCTGAATTACTTCTGCCTTACGTCACACAATGCGCGAAACCGTTGCAGCCATACGTATTGAATTAATACAAAGACGAAGTACAATTGCATAACACTTTTGTATATTTCGTTTTGTTTTCTAGAACAATAACCGTCTTGGACAGATAAATCGTAATATCGTGCGGGATACAGTTTGCAGTTAATTATGTGATGAAAATTTAATTATGCTCAAGCCCAAAATTGACTTTTTTTTTTAAAGCCGCAGTACAAACTAAAACCAGCAGCAATTATAATAAGTTGAAAGAAATCCGTTAGCGGAGTATGTAAAATTAAGAGTTTAAGCAAATTGTATATGTTGCGCGCGTGAGACAATAATTTTAACAGATGCGCATTAAAAGAACAATGACTCGAGAACGCGTATATGTATATATAATTACGCGAAGAGACGTTACCGATGTACAAGGTCACACGTCAGGCTCGCGTATATATAATCCGCGCGAACTCGGTAGCTCTCGCCCTTCGCTTGTCACTCGCGGTGATCTCTTTAGATGGCGGAAAACGAAAGTACAGACCTTATCGCATTAGTGTATATAGCGGCATGGAAGCGGCTATAAATTTCTGCGTGTGCGTTGTGTGCGAGGCTCGTAAAGCGATCGAGTTGTGCGAGGATAATCCAACTGCGTCGCATTGCTATGTGGACTTTCTCTTATCGGAGGACGCACGATCAGATCAAATATGCACGTTTCGGTATTGCAAGATAACATCAGCGTCGTATCGAATTTGAGTCAATGCGCCCGTGAACAATTTGTTTACTCTTAATGCCGACGCTATTTGGCCCGGATAGCTGCGGGAAATCTCAGATTGGCTTAACTTTTATATACACTTTGTTCAACAAATACGAGGTACGCGATAACGGTCTCGAGCGATTAGCATAAGATATCCATGCGATTTGTTTAAAATTTACATTTAATTTTTCTAAGCGGCGCTCGCTCGTAACTGTTGATGTACAATTGACACCGAAACACAATAAGATTGAGAGATCGTTTTCTCAGCGATTTCCTCTCTAACGCGATATTATTTTTGCAAAACGCGCTAGCCGCGCGCGCGCAAAACGCTAAAGTATAACAGGCCGATTACTGTTATTCCGACCTCGACGCGAAACATCAAGTTTCTTATTCACAAAGTCGCGTGGCGGCTTCATAACAATGCGTTATTGCCCGTGAATTATCCGTATACTTTAATAACGGTTGGCGTTACCAAATCGTTGCTGGGCATCTCCCTCGCGTATATTATATATATACAAAACAGCGGAGATAGAGACGCGCATCCTAAAGGTAAACGGTACTTTTGCACACATGCATATATAAGTCGAGAGAACCGATGATAGGCGCACGACGACGTGCATATATATATTCATTGAGTCTGTAGCTTCACGGTCGCTTTATATCGTCATTACCGAGTAAGCGAGAAAAAACAACGGCGGTTAAATGGCGATGTAATCCGGCAATTCGAATCCATTATGGTGTACGGAACTGAAGTGCAGCCACGCGTTCATTTAGCACACTTTATTTGTGTATAGATATTCATTGCGTGTGTGAGCGAGCGCGAGTCTCTTATTGTATATATGTATATGTAGCTGCCGATCTTTATCGGTCTGGAGCCATTGTTTTGCCGAGCCTTTCTTATATATACACGCAGTGAGCGATCGTTCGCGCCAGTCCATTACGTTGTCACATTGTCATGTGAACCTGCTTCTCGTGCAGGCAATTATATCAGATTACCTAGTGTGCCTGTGCTGTTTATATATATATGCAAATGAAAACCGCTATGCTCGAGAGGTTAAAAATTCTTAATACTCGTTTTCAACTACTGATCGATTAAATAATCTAAAAATAAGTTTTGTCCGAGACGTGCTACGTCTGGATTTGCGTCTCTGTACTTTGAGATATATGCTAATTTGAAGGATGAGAAAAAATTCGAGGGTGCATGCCCGTTACGAAGAAATATCGCTTCGAATATTGCAGCGGCGAGGACGCGCGATTGCAAAAGTGCGAACGCGAACCGCAGAGAGCCGCGCAGGATATATAATCATGACTTCTCCGTGTACACCTTGTAATCAGGCGTAATTTCGCGAGTGATTTTTTTTTTGCTTCTTCGCGAACTGCAATGAGCGTGCGTTCGTTGGATCTTCCTCGCAGTAAAAAAGTATTGGACGCATGTTGCCGAAAAGTACATTCCAACCAAAGTGTGTGTATACTTATGCAGCAAACACGCCATCATAATCATAATTCATTTTAAACTTTCTATATATAGTTGTGGTTATTAAAGAAATTGTCCGTAACATTAGGTAAAAAGAGTTAAGTTGTATATAGTCAATGTTTATGCAGGATTTCAAAGTAGCCTGTATAATACGTGATAGAACAATAGAAACAATACATACATGTATATACGTTGCAAACTAATGGGAATATAAAATCCAGACAGCTGCTCGCGAAACTGCGCACTCCGACTAATTCAAGTAGGCAAAAGTCCATATAAATTCCTTTTAAAAACCCCATTTCTCTCTCTCTCGAGAGAGAGAGCGCTTAGAGCGGCACTACCGCGCAGCAGCACAGCGCAGCCTTCGGAGCCGCGCATCAAGCCTTAAAACGCTCTCGAGCCTCGGGGCGCAAAGAGGTTTTTATGACCCCCCTCCCATAAAAAGCCCGACCGCCTGCCACCCATACTATACATATATGTACATATACCCTTGCTTTAGCTGCGCACCGAGTGCACATAAAGTATATACCTCTGTTGAGCAGGAGCGTCCTGATGACCCTGATGTAGACCTTGCCGTGCTTGGTCCTCGCGACGTGGAAGAGAAAGTCGGTGAGGCTGCCCTCGGCCTCGAGTATGTCGGTCTCGGCGAGGGTCTCTCGCATCGCCTCGACCCTCTCCTCCTCGGTGCTCTCGTCCGGACTGGCCAGTCCGCGCTCCAGAAACTCCACGACCCCGTAGTCCTCCCAGAGCTCGCACTCGCTGTCGTTGGAGCGCGCGCGCCATCGCGAACACCTGGCTCGGTCCACCTCATCGCGCGTGAGGCTCAATGGACTCGAGTTGGATGTGGGTCCGAAACCGGATACGTCGAGGGCGAGTACGTCGAAGGATGTCTCGCCGAGTCGAGCCGATCTCTGGCTGTTTCTGCCGGTGGTGGTGCTTCTGCGACCCGCTGACGAGGAGGAAGCCGGCGTGTTGGGCAGGCTCATGACATAGTTCCGGACGCGGTACACTGGTTGGCAGATACGTGGACGATGAGGAGTGCGCGATCAGTAGTTGTAATCATTCGGTGCAATCATTCGGTGCCTTTGCTTGCTCTGCTTTGGATTGTTTTTAATTGCAGTGATCACTGATGTTCTCACATTGTTTTGGTACACTTTCTCACTGGTATCGGCACTTTGTTTTCAGGTGGATATTACTTTATGAATATCGATTCTGTTTTGGGGGTGAAAATTTGTTGTGAACGAGTTGGAAGAAGCTTTTTTGCGGAATCGAGATATTATAAAATAGTGGCGGCTTTTATTTGCGAGCTATAGATTTGTGCCATACGGAGGTTACGAGTACACACGTATACCCACACTCACATCATACGTACATACACACATCCTCTATCAATTAGCGTTTAACGAAGTTCATATTGATCTATAGATAGAACGAGGTAGCTTAATATAACCTCGCTAGAAATTCAGATAATCGATGCACTGCCAAAAACTTGCTTGAATTTTCATTATGTAAGTGCTGGCCGAGATATTAAGAGTTTGATTCAAAAATTAGAAATTCATGACACATGGCCTCGGAACATTTCTCAAATTGTTATCTGCTCTATTAATAACTAATTCAATGCTGAAAAAAGGTAAGAGTTTAGAGAAGTGGAAAAATCTCTGAGCATTGTAGTTTGGCATGGTTTAACAATTCTCATTTGCTTGTAAGATACAATTATGTACATATACATACACGATCCTATCATTGAGTAAAAATTTTATGAACATCACGTCCAAGTATTTACTGGCTACTATCCCAACAACGGAGACCCTCGCTTCTTTCTTCTACAGATAATATATTTGCACAGTTGTACATTGATCAAAAAAAACAGAAAGAATGATTCAAGCGTAATAAAAGCCATTAAATTTACAGTTAATAGTACTGCATTGGTAAACCCCTCGCGCGTTCCCGTTGCATCTCTGCATTTTTTCATCATAACTTAACAGTATAACAAAATCAATAGGAGGCAAAAAAAAGAAAGGAGCAAAGAATATGCACGCTCTACTCGAGAGAGAGAGAGAGAGAGTCCCATTAACCGAAGCCTCAGCGAGTCTCCAACTTAAACGAGGCGCGCGCTTTTCGCGATTTCACAGTCCAGTTAGCCCGCATGAACCGCAAACTTGATTTCCGTGCGATCGCGCGAGGAGGCCTCGCTGAATCGTGACCGATGTCACTGACACTGCACATGCGGCACTTCCTGATCAAATCTTTTTTTTTTTGCTCTTTCTCTCTCTCTCTCTCTCTCTCTCTCTCTGTGAGCGCGTGAGCCTCTGAATCACACGCGACTCTGCAAAGGTCACAGCTTTCTCGTGTCTCTATAGCTCTCCCAATGTGTGTACCAGCCATGTGAGAGATTAGTGCGACTGATTGGGAAATTTGCACTTCCTCTGAGATGTGCAGATGAGAGGAGAGAACTAGTCTGAAACGCTTGTGGAATAGTATACTTTAGCGACACCGTGGAAAAAGAAAGATGTTACCCCGAGAAAGGCGCATGATATGTGAATATGTATATTAGGGGAATAAATTATATTCGAGATTTGGTAATGTAAGCATGGAAATTAATGCGACTCGTTCGAGCTTTATATATACGGCTTGAATAATTTATCCCGTGTGTATAACATTGTATATCAAAAAGCTGTTCCACGACTAATTACATGGACTTTTAACTGCACGAGTAATACGGTGTATACGAGATAAAATAACGGTTTATCGTGTGCGCGCGAGAAAAATGTGCTTTCCATTAAACTGTAGTTACATAAAGCAAACTTTATAAATATATATTTCATTTTTTTTTTGAACATTCACTTTCGTCGAGACACACTCGAGGTATGCTTATCGCTCGCGATATCGGACAATTACGGCTTCCGCGAGAAATCGATAGATGACACACGATCGATATATATATATTTACGGGCAATTAAAACAGTTTATTTGCTATATTCCTATAGAACAATAGCAGCCAATTATTTTCACAATAATAAACCACGCGAGTGAAGACGTTAACGTGCTACCATATCGTCGACCCCAAAAGAGAAAAGCGCAACGATCGACATTCCCCAGTTGGCATAATCAATGTGATACAGTCAGCAAGAATAGCCGCTGAGAAAGAAAGAACCAGCCGAGGATAAACGCTCCGAGTGTATATACATACATATACACACAAGAATTCCATCGCGTGAATCACCGCGAGATCTCTCGCTCTTCTCTCACAGTGTACACCCAAGCCTACAATTATTTAATTAAAAAGACGTCTGCTCTCACTGGGATACGCCTGCGCACGCGGTCGAAGCTGTGTTATCCTCTCAGCCTTGGCTCTACACTGTAGGAAAGAGAGAGAGAGAGATTCGAGAACTCATTAGTATCGCGATGACTGAGCCGAGTGCGCGCACCTGATGTATATATCCTCGTTAAAAATCAATTGACCGGAACTAGTCAGAGCGAAACGGTATATAAAAACTACGAGGATCATAATAGGACCAGTGGATGTATAATATAATAACCGCCGCACAACGAGCTTCAAGTGTGTGTGAGCTTTGGGACGTAAAAGAAAAAAAAAAGTAGAAATCGAATTTTCGGTGAGAGTGAATAACTGTACGCCCCGGTTATTACTTTTTAAAATTTTTTTTATTACATACATTCGATATCTTTAATATGAAAGGGGACACTGTGCGATCGATCGATATAATTTCTCCTTCGATATCGAAAGTAGTTGATCTTGGCGAGTTTAATAACAGTAAATAACAAAAATACTGGATTGTTTTCTCTCGCGAATAATAACGGCCGCGTTTAAACAACGACAATGAACTTTATGTATATAGACGAGGTATTGTTATTTGGATTCACGCGATAGAAATATTTATAAATGTCTTTATTGCAAATATTTTTGTGACACGTAAAAGAATTATTTGACTCTCTGCGATGTAAATAAGACTTCGAGTTCTCCCGAGAAAATAAAAATGGAGCACGTGTCCAGAGTAGAAGAGTGCGACTCCAGTTCCATTCTGTACGATTCTTTCATCTCTTGCAAATCTCCATCCTCCTCGGATTACTCGCAACCTCATTAAACGCAGAAACCATGATTCACACTTTGATGTGTCTCACGCATCTCAAGACTGCAGGCGCCCGAGACGCCCAGTACTTATTTCTTTTTTTTCCCCCTGCAGAGAGTCGGAAATAAGTTCCTCGCATAAACGGCCACCTCCTCGGGAGTTTCTCTTTTCTTTTTTGTCCAATGAGTCCGTTTCGGCCGTCGACGGCGGCGCCGGTCAATATGAAGCGAATGAATTTCATTCAAGTCCCGGCCACGAGGATAGAATGCAAAGTTTGCGTCCTCCGCAAGAAAAGCCGAAAAGAAGCGTATGATAAAACGCTGTACACCGGCAGCTGTCTCGGCTCGCTGAGCGCGAACAATGCGCCCGCGACTATGGCTACAGGTGTATATCTGTATACTGGATTGTGCACCGCGGCGAGTGCACTTTTGACGGAAAGTAAAACGCGCGTGTCGCGTCTCTCGCGCGTGCCACCGGGCAATGCTTCGGCGGAACTAATGCGATGGCCATTGCACGCGGCTGTGCAGGAGGATTCGGCTGACTCGTCGCGCGATTGACGCTTACGATATTATCTCCCGCTGCGCACATATACTCCCACGTTAGATCAGGTGTTTATGCCGGCGCGGCTTTCCCCTGCCGCCGATTACGCTGCTACGATCTATTGTATACCATTGCTTATAATGCGAGCTAAGAGAGAGAGAGAGAGAGAAAGGCGTTTATGTACGGAAATTCTACACGCTCTCGTGTGCAGCTTTTTGGCTTCGAGGTGGTTTCGATTACGTATTATATACAGGAACCGGTTGTTTATTGTACTTGTGGTTTTTTGTTGGCTTGATTAATTAGCCGCGTACTGGCGCGGTGTGGAAATCGAGAATGGCTTTTGGTTATTTAATCGACGAGTTTTATTAATTTTAGTATCCAGATGTTAGTTAATGTTGATTGGGTCAATTGTGACAGTAAAAAATTGTGCAGGTAATGCAACGAGTTATTCAAGAAATGCTTTTTGCGCGTTATATTTCATTTTGCGTCCGCTACAAATAGTTTTTATGCTCTAAAAATTCACTTCGCTAAATCGAAAATGCATTATAATGTCTGTTGATGAGGCTTGTGGTAGTTAATGCAGTTGCAGAATATAAAGAAGTATTCATTAGTAGACAGTTTAGTATCCTACTTCGTTCGATAAATTTAAGATATCGGTTGCAGAACAACGTGAGAACCAATAAATTATTCACGGAGACGATCGCTTTATAAAATTTACCCACAGGTATAGATTGTAATAGGACAAACTGCGCAGTGTTGAAAAAATTACTGAACACTGAAATAAAAATTATGTTAAAATCGAACGTAATTTTTCCTGCGCTGCGCAGTTTCTTCCACGATTTACCTATTATACTACATAAGTAAATAGTTGAACAGATAATTCCACTCATATTATACCTGACTATAATTATTATTCAAGAAAATATATAGGAAAAACTTTTTTATTTTCCGAGTTAGCAAAGAAATTATCTAATCCGTATCGAATACTAGAAATCAGTGTCACAAAACAAAGTTTTATACTGGCAATAAAATGCTCGAGTCGATTAAAACCATAAGTATTCCGTTGTTGCTTTGATAAGAGAATGCAAGAAATCGTAACAATTCTTTTTCAGGCCCCAGGAAAAGTAGAGATACAGAGAAAGAGAGAGAGAGAGAGAGAGAGAGAGAGAGAGAGAGAGAGAAGACTCGAGTGCCCCGCAGTTTTTTTGCAGCCGCAAAAGAATACCATTTCATTCGCATATAAAGAGGCGACGAAAAACGTCGTGAAGCCGATTGTTAATTAGCGAAAGCTGCTAAGCTGCGAGGCGTCATAATGAATTTTTGCGCGTTAATTGGAGCGAACAATCTGTTTTTTTTTTCTTTCCTTCGGCTGTGTCGATGCCAACTGGAGTATCAAGTTCTTTTCCTACATTTACGAAGACGCCGACACGAAGGTCTACTGCGAAAAATGCATCTTCCGCGGCGGCGGCGGCGGCGGATAATCCATGCAGAAAAAGTACAGATCGGAAATGCACTGTTTCATTTTTGCATTTAGAAAGTGGCGATTGGCATCTTGTGCGTTGTGAATTTGATAGGATGCAAAAATATCGTGTATGCGGAATCACTTGGGCCGAAAAGGGAAAAAGATTCGTTGGCATAAACGATAATTAATATTTCGTATTAATATATACATACAAATGTAGTCGCGAAGTTGTGCTACTTTTGGTTTAAATTTCGAATTATTAATTTTAAAATCTATCTGATCGACCGAAATTGAATATTCTTTACAAAAAATTGATTTTCTAAAAATGGTATATGTAAGAGAATCAAATAATTGAGTGTTATAAAATTCAGGAGGTAAGCGAGAAATAGTTTCATAAACTTTTATTGAATTTTCGTTCCAATTTTTTTCTCTTATAATTGCCAAAATTAAATTATTACATTCTTACTAATAAAAGATAAATTCAATTTGAAGGCACATTCAATATAGTATCTCAATTTTTATGTTAAACTACGAAATCAATATTTTTAAATACATTACCGATATTATTTCTGGAATTTTAAGCCAATTGAATTTTAAATTTAGTATTTCCAAGTTTCATTATCATTTCTGTTTTCAACATATTTTATTCACTTTCACAAAATAGTTTTGTAAGATTTAAGATGCAGATATGTATATACGTGAGCACATGTAATTAACGATATTATTGAAGCGCGATATTTCAAACATCATAATTTACATACGCTAATCGAAATGAAACCCATATAGCAGTTCCTCGCACTGCATCGTGCAATAACTCTTTTTTTTTCTCTAAATGAGGCATCGTTCGCATAAACAATTACCCATATTTGCATTAGTAAAAAGAAACTGTTGTACCAGCTAATTTATAATGCATGAGATACAATGGTTATGGCTTTTTTAAAATTAAATTCAATCTAATTAATTTTACTCGAAATCATCTCTCTCTTTCTCTCTTTGAGCAGAGGGTAATATTTATTAAAGAATGCAAATTTATTTCCCAGCATTTTAAGCATCGGAAGATTCATTACAGCTGAAAGGTGAGCGCGGCTCTGTCATCAGTTCCAGAAAAAATAAAGAACGCCATGAAATGAAGAAAGAAGGGAAACACAAGAGGCGACTTCCTTGGCATGTGTCAGCGATAGCTATACACCGCTGCAACGTCCTTAAGGCTAATTATTCTCGCGTCAGATGTCCTGTCAGCGTGCACTCGGATTAACCGGTAACAAAAAAAAAAAACCCAACGATATAACCCTCTGTGCATATAATAGCTCTGCCGTTGCATAGTATAATACACCTCTCTTTCTTGAGAGAGAGAAAGACTTCCTCTACGGCTTCCGCGTTGTCGCTTCTGCCCGCGGAAGGTATGCTGTATACACGAGCCAGACACTGTGCACCGCAGCACGAGTGCACATATACGCAGCACTTTCAAAATAATTGCGCGCGCTCGTAATTCGATAAGAGGCTATCGGCGCGTCAAGTGCGTCTCATGAATTTCACCGTTTTAATAAGAGACCGCGCACATTACACGCGTGGATCGTGTTCGTCGAGCTGTTTCCTCCTTATGCGAAGCCGTTTAATGAGTTCATAATTGTACTTTTTGCTGGATGAGGGGAATGGGGGGAGCGATTTCGCGCGGACGAGGCAACAATCGGGTTTTCGAGTTGCGAGAGCGTAATTTGATTGTGAAAAAGGGAGCGCGCATAGGGGATGTTGTACACGGAGAAAAAACTTCTAGAAATATTAACTAAATTTTATCGTGGGACGAACTGCTATTCTAGCAAATTTTACCGTCAATTTCACACAGCGCGTCCTTTCCTACCGACTTGGCCTAGCCGTCTTCCTTATAAAAATTTCAGGGATTTCACGGTAAAATTTATATGGAATATAAGTATTCTTTTGATACTTCAAGATAATAATTATGATATTTCATCATAAACATGTGTTAAATACATTTTGTCCCACTAATAACCAGAATTTACAGGTAATTATTCTTAAATATTTCTCTCCTTGTATACTCTCTCTCTCACTCTCTCGCGTTTTTATTTTATTTGTAAAAATAAACGTTCGGCCAAAAACAAATTATGCAATGTCGAAATTGAATTATATTTTTAAGCTTGACTATAAAGCTGCATTTATTTTCAATACTTGCGAGAGAGAAGGATATTAAACGGAATAAAGTGTGATTTGATAATAGCAATTATTATAGCTGGTAATTTTATAGCTGACAGAATATGTTTTCATGTCTATTCGAAAATAATAAAAGTCACATCGACAATCGGTGATTTTATGCGGCGAATGATTTTCTTTCCGAGTATACGACTGTAATTGAATTGTAATATAATGTCCAAGTATAAGGCCGCATAAAAAGAGCGTACCGCCAACCTGCAGTAGATGCAAAAAAATATATTGCTATTGACTAAGCTTTTATTTTACATTAGGCATTAATTTCCAGAAGAACGCCGAGAAAACTCGACGTGAAATTTATAAGCAATGCGATCCTAAGGATAATTGCTCGCGACGGAAAGAAAAAGAAAACAGAAAGGAAAGGATATAGCTATTCGGTATAGTGTCTTGTGCCGGTGGATACGATGCGCAAAAGTTTCTTCTCGTGCGATTTTTTTTAATCGAATTTATATATCGCCGCTGCAGCTTCTTTGCAATTACAATTGCCTAATCAACATTCAGATTTGAATAAACGCACGCACGCGTGGAGATGGAACTACAAACTACTGTATGTATATGCGTTGCGCGCTGCACTGCACCATTACCATTGATTCAAAACAGATCTAGTAAATTTACCAGTAGCGTGTTTGCGGCTTACAATTTGATTGTAGATATAGAAAAGTTATCAATCACAAATAATAACAATAGCTATTATGATCAAACGATCGGTCAATGTTGCAGAGACTGTTTTTATTCGATAATGGTTCAATTATTAAAATTGGATTGCAATCGCGACATTTATACTGAAAATTTGTCTCGCATAAGGTCTGCGTATAAAAGATTGCCACAATTCGATAAAAATTTTCTCCTTCCTCGGTTACGATCGACCTACAGCGGCCAAGATTCACGCGAAGCAGGCACATATATATGTATATACACATGTGCTAATTCGAACTTCCGTCACGGAGACCCAAATAGATCCAAGTTTACAAAGTTCACTCGTAAGAAAGTAGACCCTAAGGATGTACATAAGACGCGCACGCACATACGATAATAACAAAATAAATCGAGGCCGATATATTTGAAGAAAAAATAAGCACCGCAGGTACATGTATGTACGGAATCACTGAGCACATCGTACATACATCGTTTACGTAACCTCCGTCCGCGTACAACGATTGTCAACGCAATAGCAGCTTTTGGTTTGGATGCTCAGCATAAGAGCTGCCTTTTTTTTACCTTATCTTCTCGGGGAAAAGTTTAATACTGTGTGCAACGTTGACGAATGCCGCGCGATATTTGCCCGGTCATTTTTCCGGCTTATCAGACTATCGAGAGATTTTTATTCTTTTTTTTTGCTCCGTATTATACTTTATCTGTTCGTTTTTCTTTTAAATTGTTCTTTAAGCCGGATAATAAGAATAAACCTTTGGTCTTGGTAAAAAGTAGAACAGGTATTGGTATAAGTTTTAAGTTTTGACAGCTTTGTTGCATGATATTTCAAGCAGAGCCATATAAAATTCAGTCACAATTATTTTTATCGACGCTTTGAATGATACATTCGATCAGTTTTTTTATTGCATCGAGGATATTGAATCTTTATTGTTAATTTTTCGATAACACGTATTTGACTGTGCTTTCAAGATAATTTTTTAGATAATTTTTTATTAGTGCAGTATTGATTTTATCTACCATCAAAAATTCTATCTAGGAAAAAAATTGCGTAAGTAAAATTGCACTAATAAGTAGGAAAAAACATAACGTTGCGATTGAATATCCCAATAATATGGAGTATAAAAAAGAGAGCCACTCGCATTCACGAAGCCTGCGAAGTCGGAAACGTTAAGATCTCATTTGCTGCTCCCAAACCCATTCTACTGATTATTTCAGTCGAAACGAACGAAAATAAACTAGAGTCTCTTCGTGGTCCACTACGATTTACAAAGCAGGCCGAGCAAAGTACGTGTGCGGCGAGATACGTGTGGTCCACAGTGGCGCGTGAAGAAAATTCGTATACCGCGCAGCACTGAAGCGCCGGCGGTCGACGACTCAATTTAAACTCTCGCACGGCCAACGTGTGCTTTCTTTCGTTTTTCTTAGAACATCTCGAGCTTTCGAACAAAGTTTGCTTGCAAGTCCAAAGGCCATTTGGACTTTAGAATCGCGAGTTTTGACATGTATTTCTCGAGTGAAATAAATTGTAGACCCAATTCTCGACATTTAAATACGAGTATGACTCAACAACTGTGACGAGGTTTGGTACAGACCTTTGTAGTGAGCTGCATAACTAAATAGAAGACCAGAATATGATGCACACATGACAAATTATTCAATATTT
This sequence comes from Megastigmus dorsalis, assembly GCA_900490025.1. Classification (NCBI taxonomy): domain Eukaryota; kingdom Metazoa; phylum Arthropoda; class Insecta; order Hymenoptera; family Megastigmidae; genus Megastigmus; species Megastigmus dorsalis. Next base: position 24,145 of record UELU01121810.1, read on the forward strand.
CTGGTTTTTCTTGTAAATGATTTTTGACTTTAACGAAGCTTAGATTTAAATTATTTTTGACATGTAATTTTGTATCTTTCTCGATTTTAAAAAACTATTTTAAGATTAAATAGTATGCAGACTTGAAACTTATTTCAAGTAAAAGAGTTTGTGTTATTTTTTATTTATTATATTTCGCTCATCATTGCTAACTAATTTTGAACATCACGAGCCTTGAAATTCTCAGAAATTATATAACCAAATAAAATATGAATGTATTAATCATCGCTGCGTTCATCATCTCATACCAAACAAATTACTAATCTACTACTTCCGCAGCTGATTAAGCACATACTTTATAAAACGACAAATTACATAGAATTTTTCTTAAGCAAAGTACACCCATTATCATTCTTCTATAATTAAACAAATTTCTATTTCGCGCCGAATTGCTCAAACCCTTTTTTTCAATAATTAATTGCACCCGAGGCAATAAAACAAATCTTTTTCGAACGCTATAATGGACTCGGCACACTCTTTACATCTTCACCACTTACATCTTCTTATCTGTACTTACACTTCTATCTTTCTACGGTTCGCTCGTTCTCTTTGTGGCAGATATAAAAGAGTGTAATAACGGCCCCGGGGCATCCGCGCGTCATCGAAATGCTTAGACTTTGATCGTGACGAACGCACGCGAGATTGACTCGAAAAATAACGAGCTTACATATCCACCGTGGTAATTCTGTTTACGGCTTTATCGATGGTCCACCGAATGGAAAGCTGTATTTAACATCCTTATGGGACGCGAAAAATGGGGTTTCGGCGGGTTGCCTCTTATCCGATGGTTTATTTCGAAAGTTCGATGCTAACACTTTGAGCTAATTATTCAGTCGATAGAATATGATCTTTCACTCTGAGAAATTGAGATATTAAACCAGGTATTTATGGACAGTACTTTATTATCTATTGTACGAGTCGAATGGTGAATGAGCTTTTACGTTAATTTATGAAAGGCTTATGTGATTGGGTGATTTCGGGTAGAAGAAAGGCTTTTGTAGTGAGCGTACGATGATGATGTTAGTTTGATGTGAACTTTTGAACAGTTACGGTATCTTTTTATAACAATGACGAGCTTTGAACATTTCTTATCTAATTTTTAGAATCAAATATCTTTGTAGAAGTCCGGGATTTCAAACATTGTTAGTTGTCGGTGAAACCACATACGCGTACGAGCTCGACAAATGTTTGTTTCGAGGTAGAAAAGGGTCTACAATTCACGTTCTCTTTATTTTATCTTTCGAGGCTGGCTTGCTTTAAAAAGGGCTCCACGAGAGGTATGCTCTTTCTCTCTCGAGAAATACAGCCCGAGAGAGAAAGAATGTTGGCTTTAAAGAAATGCAGCACCGAGAGAACGAGATCTGTGCCTCCGAGTGAAAATGGAACTGACACGTAAGCTTTTCGAGTATTCACGCGATAAATGGGAGAGCGAGAGGGAGAATTTAATGAGCTGCACTTATGGGATTTAACAGTTTCGAAGATTACAGACACTTCGACTCGAGCTTTTTACACATGTCTAAAATAAGTCTGGAGGTTTAATGGTGGAAACGCGCGGCCGCGGCATAGTTGATGGTTCTAGTGAGTGCAATAACGCTAAAGCGTGTGAAACTACTCTACGAAAATTCTAATTTTGACCATCGTGATTAATGTTTGCGTTGAGGCCGACGTCACGCCAAGTGTTCGTATAGCAAAAAGTTCTACGCTCGTGCTTTTTTGGCTCGTCGCGATGTCACGTTGAATTCAATGCGATGTTGAATTAATTTACATGGAAAGTTTTTTTGTTCGTAAAAAAGTTTTTCTCCTTGCACCGACGTAATAACAAAAGGATAAAAATACGTACATTCATTTTTTTGCAGAGCTTTGGTTGATTTCACATTGGTAATCGAATACTTTTTAATCAGTTATACCAGTTTGTTTTTGTAACGCCAGTGTAATGTGAGATGAACTGAACATGCGTGGAAAGTTGCCTCGTTATATTTTAAAAATTTTAATTAAGTTACATGGAATCCATATAATATATTAAGCATTTATTCTGCTTCTTTCAAGAATCATACTGAATTCGAAATTAAAAGAAAGTACTTTTTCGAAAGTATGAAATTTGATACAATGACATCGGTTTATAAAGAAAATAATTATATCGCCTTTTTGAACATATGTTATTTCCAGTTATGAATTCATTTTGAACTGTGAAATTCGAAAATTTAGTTTAAACGTCAAATTAATATAATCTATAGCTATGATCGGGACTCCCTCTCAAACTTGCATTGAAGTATTTTTTATTCCTAGACAAAACTTCGAATGTATAATATAAATTAACAATTGTATAATATAAATTGAGGAAAGTTTTAAATACTAAGTATAATGCATTGTTTCTTTTTTTGTTGTTTTAGAAGAATACAACCATGACATTAATGAAAAAGACTCCGCTATGCAATATTTCATAATAATTTTCTATGAATCTCGGGTAATTTTTTTTTATTGTAATGAAGAAATGTTGAGATCGAAAATATGAAAAAGGCAAAAAATCAGTTATAACTCGAATTGGAAATGATATTAGCTTACGATAAATTTTTGCATAATAGTCTGTAAACACGATAAGCGTGCTGTGCTATTAAAAACTTGTACTTTTTTCTTATCTTTCAACACGGGGCCGAAGTCTTTCGCAGCTTATACGCTGAAATTATTAAATACATTTATATATTCTGAATAAATGTACAATAAAATACAGTTTGAATATAGAAATCAACAGTTTTAACACGCGAAATTTCGAAAGCTATAACTTCATAGAGAATCATATCGCGTACGCGATAAACCTAATCCGCACAACGTCCAATACAATCCATTCGATTAAATTCGTAAAAGTGCGGAAGCAATTGGAAATTCAATCATCTTCAGCTCCCACGCGTCGGATCCCTTAGGAAAGCCCTGTGATATCGCGAACGACTGAAAAGTTCTAGAAAGGCGCACTTTAGTAATGGTAGAGGTAATAGAGAGAGAGAGAGCGAGAGAAAGAAAAAGAAGAAAACCTTGAGGCAAAAGCGCGTCACGACGGCTTATCAGCTATATCACGTGGAATGTCTTGCGTCTTGTGAGAAAAACTCGAAGCGACGTTACATATACACATATCTATATGTGAAAGGGTGTATGTAACTATATATACATATATAAAGTAAAAGAAAGGATTGATTGGACAGCAGAAGCTGTAGGAGTAACGATCCCCAGTTGAAAGAACCGCTCCCTCGAATTATCGACGTAGTGTCCTCGCTATCCCCCGGTCCCCAGCCAATGTGTGCACATGTATACATATAACGCATATTTACAATCAATCTAGTCTTACGCTCGATCTCGCCGACTAACCTCCTCCCGCGGTGACTCGTGCGACACGATATGTCGCGGATAAACCGAAACACACTCTGACCTTCTCATGATCGAGACCTCGCGCTTTCAAGTTTCTTTTCATTATTCGCATATGAGAGGTTGACGAGTTTCAGCGTCCAAGTGTGGGCTTCTTTCACTTAGACTTTATTTCAAGACATTCTTCAAGCTGGTTCGATTCAAAATTCATGTCGTAATTTAGAAAATACGTATATGCGTGATTGGAATACTTTTTTTAATGTTTCTCATCTTTCTTCAAACTTTTGAAAATGTACCGTATAAATATTCAAAAGTCCTTGCATAATTTTTTAATTATAATCAACACTTTTAAACAAGTTAATTTAACGATAAATTAATTTCAATTTCATGAATGGAAACAGTAAACTTACGACTCGAAATTACTTTGGATTAAATTCAATTCATATTTAAAACGTAGGGTAGGTATATACGGATTTCCAGCAATAGGACTTTATCATAATAATTTTTTGCGTAAGATTGTGACTGTGCGATGTATATAAGATAAGTTGATTAAGACACAGTACATATAAAAAATTGATTATTAGATTATACGATAGGTGATTCTACTCGTGCTTCTTTTCTTTTTTCCTCGATAAAAAACGAAAACGGTATTTCCAATCATGACTCAAATAAAAATATATTATTGCTCTGGGTAAAAAAAAATAAAAATTTCCTCAATAAAGCCAATAAGAACATTACTTGGACGATTTCCACCTGCGAGTACGTACGTCCCTTCGACAGCTTTATCAATAACATTATTAGACACTACCCTACTCCCATTCAACAATGCAAATTCTTGAATTTTATAAATATATATATATTATCTTCGCAAACTCTCGCAAACCAATGCCATATGATTACGAAGAAAAAGCTTCTTCCAGCTCGAATTCCCTCGTCCCGGGAACACTCAAGAAAGTCCCCCAATTTTCACTTGTTACCGTCGTTCTCCAATTCGGAAAAAATCGAACCTCACACGACAACACAACAGAGACCCCACAGCTAGAGGTCCGTAATCTTATAGAGCGCCGCCCGATTGTGTCACATGGAGGTTATGTCACGCCCCGCAACTACATACCAACAGCATCAGTATCACACATCGACACATATGCACCAAACATATAGACTTCGTATTCCCCGATGTCATTTAACAGGTACTAAATACAGGATCAATCAAGAGGCCACCTTCGCCTCGACACCTGCGTATACATTCCGCGCTCCGAATTCAGGTGTATACGAGGTCAAGGGAGGGAGGACGCACACCGATGTATCCCCCATCGATCGTCAACTGCATTTACACGGAAGGCACCCACAGAGACCGATTTTGCCCAAATTGGCTCTTAGCCGTTTGCCAAAAAACTTTTTCAAACTATATACATTATATTTATATAGAATAAAAAAAAGGAAGAAATTATGTACTATCACAAACACCTACGTCATTGCACGGGACACGCGCTATAAATATACCGCACTATTTATCTTTGCGTAGACGCATATCACGCGCGGATAACAGATTCGAACTCCCGGGAATGCGGAATATTAAACACAGCAGCGTGTAAAAGCGAGTGTGCGGCCGGGAGAGCGACCGTATGAACGGAGGGGGGGTCTATACTCCGAAACGTAGCCGACGAGGCCACGAAGGCGACTAAAGCGCCTGCTTGCTTGGCTCTCTCGCAGCTCCAGAGTATAGCCGCGCTGCTGCTGCTGCTGCTCACTTGCGGTATAATACGTCTCTGTCTCTCTCTCGCGCTCTTTCTCTTTCCCGCTTATACGTATATATATAGGTACGTTGGTTAGAGTCGGCATGTTTCGTCGGCGCGAGCGATCGAGCTCCTCGGGAAGATTCGACGTCATTGGTCGTCGTTGGCGACGGCCTCTCCAATTCGTGAAACCATGTGCATTTGTGTAAGCGCGTGGATAGATAGATAGATAGAGAGAGAGAGAGAGAGAGGATGTATATATATACTTATGATGTAGGGAGCGCTGAATTCGAGTCACGTTTTTTAGCCGCTCCGATCCGGCTAATACACACATCGCGGGCGAAAGGGTGGATATGTGTGTGGGTATATGCGCTATGTCGTGTTTGGCCTCGCAACAGTGTTGCGGATCGGACTGCTGCTTAAAAAAATCATTTGCAAAATTCATTTACGCAAAATCCATGCACGATGTGCGAATTGAATATAATGGAATTTATGAATGGGCAATGTGTTCGTTCACTTTGTCGTTTGAATTTTCGGCTACGTCATCGTTCCACTTGCTATATTTAAATAGTAATCGAGATTACTTTTGAATGAATGAATTAAATTTGGATAGAATTAAATTCAGATTTTATCTTCCTAATAAAATTAGGAATACTTTGTATGGAGTTGGATACGACGAACTGAATTAAAAGAGGAACTATAGTACTTAGAAACTTGAATTATATTTTTTAGTGTTTTAGTACTGTGCGAAAATTCTAGATTCTTTATTCTTTTAAATGTTAAATAACTTGAAATAAAATTGCGCATTCCTTCATACTATAGGTAGTGTTGAATCAAGTGTTGGAACATGATCTGGGAAAAAGAAAGAGTGTTTTACAGAGAACCGCTCTAACGAACCATAGGACTGGGATAGAATGCCAACTAAGGAAATTGCTAATGTCACGAAAGGTTTTATACTTTGTAAAGATTACAGGGAATTTTCTGTTGCAGGAAGCAAAGGAATTTGTATTATTTTACTTATAATTAGTTTTTGTACAATATAATCTTATAGAACATCTGTCTAGATGACAGGAAAATTCAAAGACAAAACCCACATTTCATTTTTGTGAGAATCTATACTGGAGGATATTTTTTAACAAGCTACTTTTCTTAGAATTTATTATTTTTTTTTTTGCATTTTTGTAAAGTTATTTTTTCCCGTAATATCAACAATACGATGCCCTTCATTGCATTTATATAATTTAAACAAAAAATAATATTTTAAATTATTCAAGTATTGTTTTTCGCACGGCATTACATCGAGTTTATTATTTTTTAAGTAGGCTTATACTGGACACAATGTCAAACAGGAAATTGTTAAACAAAGAACTTTTTAATATCCTTGACTTAAACATTATGATAATATCATTTATAATAATGTTGAAAAATAAAAAATAATTTTTTTAGATAAAACTTTTGTTAAAATTTTTATTTTGAAGCTATTCAGTTGATAAATATAAAGAGGATGCTTATATCTTAGGGTATGAAAAGAAGTTTAGTTTAACAAAAATATTTGACCCTCTCTTACGGGAATAGAAATATTTAAAAGAAAGATGAGTTAATCGTGCCCTATATGCTTAATATATGGAAGTAGATTCAGACGAATACAGAAAGGCACTGATTTCCAATTAAATTTTTAAAAACATATTTTCTAGTAAATGACTCGACTGTTTCTAAATAATATGTTTTTCCACGCTTTAAATAGCGATATAGGTTCTGTACGTTTCTTCAGAAATACTGCATTTTATTTGAATTTTGTGAGCATCCGAGTTTTGCACAGTATATTTTTTTAAGTTGTATTTGTTAAATAATTTATAAATCAACTACAACATTTTAAATTCCAATAATGCTTTGCAACAGCTATCACAGTTAGAAAAAATTATTACAGATGGAGTAGATAGAAATAATTAAAAAATTTTCAGTTAGTTATACTAGATTGGATACTAAGGAACTAATTGGAAAAATTGTTTCTAAAACCGAAGGAATGCATAACTAAGTTAAAATTATTATAACTGTATAAACAAAGTCTGAACCAATATTGGCTAATTCAAAAACTGCAACTAAAAATTATATGTTAACTTGGTACGTAAAATGTATGTAACAAAATTCAGTAGGTGTGACTTATGTAGTCAGTACAAACGCTCGTAAACCCAGAATTTTTAGCTTTGTCCGTGAAACTTTTTCAAAACAGGGATCCATTCACTTTTGTCTCGATCAACTAAAAATACTCCCCAAGAAAACCAACGTCATCCTTCTTGAGAAACGAGCGTTAAACACGTAACCAAACAACAGTAAAAAATCCAACCGCTCCCTTTCGAGTCTTCTCGCCTTCTATTCAAATGACTACTCTGAGCGCTCCTGTCTCCAAAAGTCTCATGAGGCTATAAAGCATACAGAAACACAGCATTTCGCAAAGGTTTCACATTCACATGTGTGTACACAAACTGCATAATTCAAGGGCTGCGATGAACTACGAGCATCCATGCATTGAAAGTTGCGCATTTATTCCGTCGAAGCTGTTGATGTATAGGCGTACAAAGAAAGGAGAGAAAAAAGAGGTGCAGGAGAGAACAGCAAATTCGTAAGTATAGTATCAACGTGAATTCCTTAAAGGTAGTGCTAACGGTGAAAGAGTTCCTTGATCGCGGGAGTATCTCACGGTGCATGGATTGAAGGAGCAATTTTAACAATGGAATCGCGGGACTACGGCGTATGCACATTCGTGACTTTTTATGGTTCGAACCGTAATCTGGAGTTTTTCTCCTTTTACGTGAGATTCGTTTTAATTTTAAGCATTACAGGTTGCGCAAACTGTAAGACAATGCGCAGATTCCAAGTTAAGAGCTGTCTTTACAGTTTTTTTAGATAATACAAAGCGATAATGCAGACAAAACGTTTTATTTATAAATATTTGATTATTTTGGTCTTCTTAATTTAATAAAATAAAATGTATACAATAAAATGTATTATTTTTGAAAATAGTTGTGCTTGAGAAAATCACTTTTACAACATCCACAAATCAAAGAGGCAATCGCAATAAAAACTAAGCTTTTTTATGAAAAAAAATGATGATCAATAATTGCTTAAGTCTTTACCACAGTGCACAATTGTTAATAAATTTTAATTGAAAAACCAAATTATTGGTTTCAGTTGTACTAAGTTGAACTATTTTTGTACTTGATTCATTAATCTTCATAAATACATATAGCTTTTATAAAACTAATGATATTACAGATATATCTAAAGTGATTTTACATTTATAATTACAATTATTTTTTTATTTTCTGGACATATTGCACTTGCATTCTAAGCTTTTATTATATTACAACTTTGACGCATATAAAGACTACAATATCAAAATAATGTTTCATAGCGAAGTACTGAAACATCCGATAGGTAAATAAAATACTTCTAATAAATTGATATCAAAAATGTACGTTTGACTAAGATAGTAAGCTCATAGTTTTAAACGAGTTCATACATCGTATAATTATATTTCTCAAGATTATTACAGTTAATCGTAAAAAAAATTAAATCGAATCTCATGTAATCTATCGCGAATGTAAAGCAGGCCTACGCACGTGAGGGTGGTACGCAGTTTCTGGTTAATTATAACTTTCGTGTATAGCTTCTTCTCACGTCCTCTACAAACTTAGATCGTGCGAAAGAGCATCATAGCAAGGTCAGTCATCGCTTAGAAGCTGATAACATATCAAACTGTAATATATCCTCTTTTTATTTTTAGAATGTTGTTTCATCGAGTCAATGGTTCTTTCTTAAAATTTATAATCACACTCAATAAAATGATAACATATTCACTTTTTCTTAATATTTTTTACAATAAATAATGATCGTAGATATGCAGCTCTATATATTATTAATGAGATCTCTTTTTTTTTTCAATTTTAAAATGATGGTTTTTAAATGAATGCAAGAAAATACATATCAATCAAATCCATTCCTCATGTGACTGGATGTATTTCTAAATACTTTCAGATTTTAAAATAAAAAATTATTTATATTTTCGCACTTTTCATTTCGTTCCAATTATTAAAACAATACATGTTTGTTTAAAGTAGCTCTTCGTTTCTAGGCCTACAGTAATGTTATTTTGGAATATCTTGAAACATTTACAATCAAGATGTTAGAAATCATTGCCAGCGATGTAAAGCAAATTATACTTTTTAAACAAAACTGTCTACCATTCACCAGAGACATATCTTCTCCACAATCCAGTACAATAAAACAATCCCAGCAACACACTTGCATGTTAATACAATTAATTCTTTTCTCCCACAGCGTTGATCGTCATTTCCATAAAAATACATAGGAATCCAGCATCGGGACTCGCATAAAAAATAATACGAGTGCCATAGTCGCGTTAGGAAAAATTCCCATTCGAATGCAGGAAAACTCTCTCGGCGCACGCAATATGATAAAACATTTCTCATCGGAGAGCCGCCAGCGAGGGAACGCGGGCTGCACTTTAACAGGCATTTTCCACGCTCTTCAATGCGCGCAGCTAACGGTCGTCCGAATGTGTATGTACATGCGTGCGCCCGCGAGAGATCTCGCACGAATAGTGTGTGCTATGTATCTTCTTGGGCCCAGGAGTTGATACAGAAGGTTTCTAGAGTCGATGACTGCTGTGTTGATGGATGCAAGAGAGATTTTGTACCTTCTCCGATGCTTTTAGAGTATATACTTTGTAATTGTATGTGAGACAACAGTTACGAGAAGCTTATAGGACGCTTACTTTAAATAATCTTACTCTGTTTTTATAAAATAAATTGTGTAGTTATTGTGCGTGTGATAAGAATTCATGTGATTGTTGAAATTAAGAACCTTTTTCATTAAAGCTTGAGAGTTTTTGAATAAGGTAAAAAATGGCTTTATGCATTTTTATTTGTATTTGTAAGTACTGCATAGGAACTTCTTTAAACTTACTTTTACACTTAATTAATCAAATACCTATGTAAAAATAAAAATTTAGATTCAATATCTTCTGCTCAAAAGATGATTATTATAGCGTGAAGATTATAAGTTTATTGCATTACTTATATTAGAAATTTAAAACAAAAAAGGTATGTTTAAGGAAATGTTACTTACAAATTTTTATTACAAATATTAGAAAATATGTATTATTTTATATTTTTTGCCATTAATTTAATATATTAATCCAAAACCGTTAATTACTTATGTAAAGACATATTGAAAATTCAAATTAAAAAAAGTGCAAAATTCTGAATTTTTTTTAAACATCTATGTCTAAACAATTTGAAGTTTCGTATACAGAAGACATCGCCCGAAGCAATTAAAAAAGTATGAAGTTACAAGTAGATATTTAAATAAAGAGCTTTAATGAATTAGTATGTCATCTTAATTTCGTTAGAGTCATGTACAAAAAGAATAGCAATATTCGTATAGTACTCACTGAAATAGTTAAGAGTTTCCCGGATCTGATCCGGTGATAGTTTCAAATCTTGCTCTTCTTGATTAACCTTAGCTGATGGGACGTACCAATCTGCGTTTTCGTATCCTAAAAAATATTTGTGATTAATACATTATCAATAACATAGTCCAAAGAATGATAGTACTCAATATATTTTAATAACATGTAATTAATTATTTAAAATTTGAAAAGTTAAAAATTCCATTGGGTATATAGTTCATTAAATACGTGCACAATTATCCGCGATCTAAATGACATCAAGTGTCCATGTAAATAACTTTTTCAATCACCTTTTTATAATAAAGCTAAGCATGACGATTTGTTTATAATGATTTTTTATGTATGAAAAACATATTTCGCCGTTACGTAAGATAACTGATAAGAATTCTAAAATCAGTAAAGAAATTCTTAATGATACAACAGGAACGAAAATACGTGAAATAAAACGATTACGAATCAATTTTTGTAGTTGGAAGACAAGATTTAGATTATTATTTAAATTGAAATACAAACAAAATATTACCATGTACTAAGAATAAATTAGGAGATCATTACGAAACTTAAATATTATTATAATCTTTTCCATCATTTGTAAATAAATAGACCACCAAATACAAGCTACCTCAAAACGTTTGATTATTCAATGAAGTATATATATAACCCCCAAAAAATGTATAAATACGACAAGCATCATTCTTGGGTGGATGTAAGCAACGACAACACTTCTTCCCGGTTGGACTTAAAAAAGAAAGGAAAAAAAGAACGCCGTCAGGCGACGTCTTACCTTGGAATTGCGTGAGGGTGTCGGCTCGTAGACGGTACCTGGGTATCTGCTCCTCGAGAAGACTGATTATTTCAACCTCCGCCAGCTCCTCCCCGCTACACACCTCTGTAACAGGCGCAAAAGTTCTTTCACTTTAGTAACAGCCGGCCAATCAACGCTCACCTACGATCCGCCCCACGCTAGAACCGCAACGCTCGCGTAAACATTTACCTATTTACGGACTTCATAATTATCGATTTACATTATATATAGGCATACTCCCGCGAAGAGATCAGCGTGCAACCTTAATTTGACGCGCGCAACTAGGGATATTCTCACAGATCATTTGCCCCTTAGTTATAGCTACTGAATATCCTTTTTTTCTGCCATTTCAAATTTTAGATATTTTCAAGTATATTCTCGCTTTTCGAGCTACTCTATCTCAAGTGTCAAATGTGCGCGCCTAGAATTTATGTATCTGGCGAAAATAAGCTTTGCATAAAAATAAATGACGTAAAATTCAGGGATGTCATTCATAAATAACCGTTCGGACGAATCCTTCAAACATAATCTTACAAAAATAGAATGACCGCGGATGCTCACCGACATAAAGACACTCATTTTAGTCATAATTCAATTGAGAATTAATCAACACTCGGCGAATAAAACAAGCGTGTAAAAGCTTTCCTATTTTCTACTTAAAACAAAAAAACAAACAAGGGAATACTTTTAAGTCAGCATTTCTGGCTTATATACCTGCACGCGACGTGTGCCAAAGTGACCAAGCGCAGAGAGCTGTTATATAGATTAAATCGTATTTTTAGCGGAATATCAAGTACTTTGGGTGTCTAAGAAAAGTTGAATGAGCGGGTCTCGCGTACATCAAGTATATAACGTGTACATTTTGAGGAAATTGGGGTAAAGAAACCTTTGTGTCTGGCTCGTGCTACAGCACGACGGTAACGTGGTATCTTACTTATACGTATTTAGGATGCACGTCGGATAGAGCGATGACATTGGGCGAGCGAAAATAGATGTAGTATTCTGGTGTGTGCAGCCCCGCGCGGTGCATCCACCTAACTTAAATGGCCCGGATACTGTGTAACGCACTGCGCGCTATGCCGACTGCTTGCACCTCGACTGCTTTGAGAAATGGTCTAATTATCGTGATTGTTTGACACGGTTTCCCGTTCGAAGATCGTTTTTTTTTTCTTCTTTACCACGCGACACGAATAAATTTATTTTCTAACTATATAGAGCTTAAGTAATTATTTGTGTTATTTTGGTGTAGAGTGGCTAACACTTTCAATTATTATTTTAAAAGGATGTAAAAATATATATCGATGATCAAAAGTATAGAATAAAATTTACAAAATTATTATTGAATGCTTTATGTACAATATTTTGAAAAGTTTAACTATTTTTTCATTTTTTAACCTTTACTGATAATAAATACAGAAACATAGTGATATCATGCTCAAAGATGTAAAGTAATGGTATTGGAAATTCGATGAATGTCTAATCGATGACGGAGCACTATATTTAGATTCAGACTTATAAAAAAAAAGCTGAAAATCTGTTCCGATCCCAATACGTTCAGCAGTGATTGAAAATATTCAAAAAATAATTTTGTGCTAGTATTTTAAGCATCTATAATCTAACTTGAACAATAAATTTTATCGTAGTCATATATACATGGCAAATTGAAGCTTCACACAAAATCTCTTTGCTATGTAAATTTCAGAATACATTTAAATACAATTTGTTACGATACAATGCAGATGCTAAACTCAACCCTTAATAGCGACTAGACTAAAATTGTTAACAAATTTCCACTAATCAAATTTTCCACACGTATCAACTAAACGCGCGATTGCATCGCTTTATTTTATCAGCTTCTGATATAAACAGCCATATCCCTGAAGAATGCTCGCAAAATTAATCACGTTATAAATACAGTTATTTATAATCAGCAAATGAAGACCGTTGAAAATCCCCATAAAGTCCCAGCATTATCAGCATTCTTCTCGGGCAATTGCTCGAAGCCGCGCTATCCATTATAAAGCCGAGGAGCAACAATAAATTACGCTGGTCGAACGCAACGTTAAGCAAGGGATATCGCCGGATATAAAGCGAGGGGCTCGCAGCGGTTGCGGTCAGCTCAACACTTTTCCTCTCGCGCCCGTGTAGCAGGGCAACAGCAGCAGCCGTACCATCTCGCCATTTGCCGAGTATAGCCTCGCGCCTCTCGTGGATGTCCTTGAACTTGGCCGGGCCCCTGGGCCTTTTCACTCTCGCGCTCGCGCCCAAGGACATAATCTCGCGGCCGTTTCCGCGCTGATCCCCCGCTCACTCCTTCTCCTCCTCCTACCGGAAGTCTTTCTTCTCCCTAGTCACTTTCCACCGTGGACTCATTCGGTCGGCGATTCGCGCGCGCTTATGTGTGCGATCTTCGGCCGCGGAGCTCCTCGCGATATACGCGCGCGGTCAAGTATCGGTAATCAGGGCTTGGTTGTGTGCGATTTTGGCTCGGATCGGTTATAGCTTTGATTTTTGGACAGTTGACGCATGTAAATTCGATACGGTTAATTGCTTCGTGGTTAAATTAAAAAGATGAGTGCGGCGATATTTGCGATGTGGAATCAGTCTGTATACGGTAGTAGCGCGAATAGGGTAATAATGATAATTGAGAATGTGTACTTTTGACTTTCAATGAGATCATGTAGCTCACGTGCATTTGAAAATTTTTCATGATTGATATTATATAGATTATATAAAGAGAATTGCAAACGAATTATCTGGAATTTAAAAAAATGATGTTTTTTATTAATAATCGAATCTTTTCTCAGTCAAAATATCTAGATCCGACATATTTACCTCATCATTTAAAGTGAATTAATCTGTCGAGCTTAGAATAACTTTGCACTAAAGTTAGATAGCTCACTTAGCCTCTAAAAGTGTTGCCAATCAAACTAAGAAAATATTGTCACTGAATGATAAAAAATGCGAGAGAAGCTGAAATCTCGTACGTTCTGAATTCTCTTTATACGAGCACAACTGCCATGAAACTGTCAATTATGATCGTTTCGTGTGCACTGTCAAAATAGCATATCCGCGCTACTTGGCAGACAAATTTTCATCCAAACGCACTTTACGCACTTTCCAACTCAAATAATCTCTTGTCCCGCACTGCACAAAGATCCTCGGCAGCTCCAAAGCAGACGCAAAAACGACCGCCTTTACCGATACTTTCGGCGCCTCGCCGTAACGTAAAACAAAAACCTGCACATTAGAAAGAAAAAAGAAAAAAAAAAACGGGAGCTCAGCCGCAATCCTCGGACGCGCGCGCGCGTGTGTGTGTGTGTAGGTATGTGTGTGCGAGCGAGAGAGAGAGACTCTGTTTTAGCCGGTTCGCCGCGCTCGGTAATTCTAGTTCTCGGCGCGACGATCACTGGTGCGCGACTACTAGCAACGAGCGGACCAGTCCTACGCGCATCTCTCTATCTGTCCATCGCTAAAAGTAGACGCCGCGACGCGCGACTCGTCCGCACGATGACGAGGATTTCTCTGGCGCCCAGCCAAAATTTAAACGAAGCTATAGAGGAGCGGGCCCCTTTTTATATTATTCCAAGAAGAAGGCGAGAGAAGTTATAGGGCGCGAGACGCCGGGCCTTTCTCCTCATGTTTGTACACGCGTAAAATCGCTAACCGGGACAACTTACAGCCTCGTCGTCGTGTGGATGTGCAGGCGTTCTAAAATGAAATCGTTCCGAGTGACGCTTGTCTACGTGGATTTTCGCATTTTCGGCAGGATGTTACGTATGAATATTTTTTTTTTTGTTTTGGTGGTCGCAAATAAACCGGGATAGTCTGATGAATGACGATTTTTTATTTTTTTTTAAATATAATATTTACTTGGTGAAGGAGACGTTTGTGAAACAAAGTTGACAGTAAGAGTTAGTTCTTAAGTACGAAATAAATGGTAATTTATATTAGACCTTCCAAATCTTTTTTCTTGACTATTGTTTGTCATACTGGCGTTTTTGTTCAAATGGTACAAAGATTTCAATTAATTTTTTACCTCTAATTATGGAATAAAATATTGAATTTACAAGAATGCTCAAAAACTTTAGGATAATACCAAATACACAACTTCAAATGAAAATATTAAGCTTGCTCATTATCGATCGAGTTAGTTTTGTATACAACGCACAGGAATCGTATTACTCGTTGTCGACTAAAAGTCGTTTTCTCGTAATCTATGTAAAATAAAAGAATATCGGCAATGCTAAGGAAAGATGACATTATTTTAGTTGCAAGAAATCGATATCTTTCCGGGTTATCGCGTAGTATGAGGAAACGCCATTATCTTATAACTGTTTACCCTATAGGATCGGTATTTATCAACAATTGCAACAAAGCAAATTATCCTTTCTTTTGTACGTTTGTCGTGAAATCAGCTCGAAATGCCCTCATTAAGGTAAAGTTTCGCATGTGAGTCAAAGTAGTGCGTGGCACAAAAGGCTCGAAGCACGAAGGATTATCAGCAGTGGAGCCGAAGCATTACAATGGTGTGAAGCTTAATCGAGCTCGCGTTGATCTTCGTGCGGATCGTTTCGCGTCGGGAATCAGGAAATGCTTGGTTATCAACAGTTCCGTTCTTCTCCTCCTAATCACGTTGTTGGGATTCAAATGAGTAATCGTCGCATATGAGATAGCGTTTAATTCAAGAAATTGATTTGCCAACTCGAATATATATATATCATGCTATAAGAACACTTAAAATCTGTATATTCAGATTCATTTCTGAATCATTTTTGTAACCTAAGGAGTTTTGAAAACTAACAATTACTTGAGATTATTTTTATCAAATGCTTTATACATTCGTAATCTATAAATGAACTGCACATTTCTTTAAATAATCAATAAATCTAATGTTACAGATATCGTAACTCATGAAACTTTTTAATATAAAAAAAAAAATCTTTTTAATCAATGCTGATATCGTACTGAAACTATCGTTACAGGGAAATCAATAGACGATACGTTGAAAGCAAAATACAGTCGCTAACGTGAACAATAAACACAATTATCGCCATTCTCAACAAAAGCGCACACTGTACTGCATTCGTAATTTTTACGCCATTCAGTCATGCGCTCGTGACGCGCGGAGGCTTTTAACGGTGCCTCCTTCTTAACGACAGCCTCTGCCATCATCGCTGGCGATGCGCAAATCGTTGCGTAACGAAGCGTTTCGCGGCTGCGCCCGAAAATCAGCATCTTTGATAAACAAATTCATTCGGTCTGTGCATTAATTAGACGCTGCGAAAAAAAAGATATGAGAGAGACGCACCTGTACTTGCGCAGAGAAAGAAAAAAGAGTAAAATATCATTTGGGCTCTGCAGGTTACTAAAATTGATGATGTAATTTCAGGGTACTCGATGTGTGTGAATTTATTCTAAGAGTCATAAAATTTAATTTGAAGGGAAGTTTGACTTTTGAATATCGTTAGACTTTAGCAATTAGACTCAAGCCATGTGTATATTAGTTTGATCGATGGTAATTTTAAAGTGCTGCGTCATTTGGGATATGAGGATAAATATACAGTCTGAATAAATTGTACTTTTCGTTCCCTTTTCATAAAGTTTGCTTAATTTTTGCGATCAATATTTTATACGGGAATTCAAATGATTTTCAGTTTCTTGAGGTTATTTTTAGAAAAACGTTTAGACATTGTTCGACACATAATAGTTTATACATACAGCTGTGTTACAAATGCGAAAAGCTCTTATTTTATAGAGAATATGCATGCAGCTGCGGCTATCAAGTTTTGTTTTTTGTTTTCGCATAAAAAGAAAAACGACTAATGCAAGGTGGATTGCCATGCAAATATTTTAAAACGTTAAGTGAAGGTTGCTCTAATACGATTAATTATATTATGTTTTGATACGATAGTTTCAAGTACATAATTTATATATAGTTATTATATTTTCGTATGTAGAAAAATGTGTAATCTACGCGTTGAGTTTGAAATCAGTAATTTATAAAACGAATGACATCACAGGTTCTACGGTTGTGTTCTAAAATCTATATTGCCGGATACATGAAATTAGTCCTTTCCTCAAATTATCTTTATAAAAAATTTACTGAAATAAAGTTAAAATAAATTGTGTTTATATGCAAGAACAAGTAAATATTAAATGTATATTCGTTTTATATAATCACACTGATATTTTAAAACAATGGAATAATATACGTATACGTATTATTGTATTGTGATTTTTTTTACCGTGCAGCAGTACACGCATATTGCACTGTTGCACTGTAAAAAGATTATATTATAAAGTTAAAAATAATTAGTGTAAGTCCGTATTTAAAAAATAAAAAAAAATACAGCTAGAACCAATGATATTTTTCACTGAATAATGCATTATAATAATATCTCCGCATATAGGAAGTTTCAGCAAAAACTGTCGAGCACTCTCGTAACACCTGTCGTCCATACGCCAGCGCAGAGAGTCGTCCAACAATGTTCTTATGTCAATACCAAGAATCCCATGCGAACCACCATATCATAAAATGAAGGGACAGAATAAGATGAAGTAAATAAAAAAACGCTCCCTCGCGGGTCTGCTAGCAGCGGCACTGACGCCGCGACCGGGCACACACAGACACACATAACGATAACGATAACGATGATGATAATGATGATTACTGCGGGCGCCGACGCGCCTTCAAAGATCCTCCAGCGAAAAACGATGATGATGACGACGACGACGACGAGGAGGACGACGAAGAGCTGCTGCGCGCGGATGAATTAGAAGGAGAGGAGGCGACTCGTCGTCACAGATACAAACGTATATGCCAAGTCGAATAATGATGATGATGATGATGATGATGATGATGATGATGATGATGATGATGATGATGATGATGATGATGGCGGCAGCGGCGGGAGCAGCGGGAGGCACACGGAGCACGGAACATTATGCCCCGCTTCCAGTCGGGAGTAATCATCATTTGGCCTCTCCTCTCCTCGCGCTCGCAGACAAGAGCCCCGACCAATGGGAAAACACCATGGGTCTGCGCAGCACTTGTCTGTCGGGCTCTGTGTGCAGGTATAACACAACGGCGACGACGTATAGAGACCACGAGAGCCACCGCGGAGAGTACATCCTTATATAAAATTGCCGGCGCTTCGGTTACGGGGAGTCAGTGTCTTCTCGGACGTTGGATCGTCGATTTCGGGAAATCTTTTACGCACCTCTCTGCTTTTACGTGTCAACTTCATTGCTATAGAGAGGATTTCATTTCTTTCTTTACGAGCGCATTGTCTGCAAACGCCTCCGCAGAGGATTTGCCGCCTTATCGGAGGTTCAAAGTCCGGATTTCGGATAGACATTTTGTATACGATACAAATTGTGCTTCTACATAGCGAACTTCGTTGTGGATGATTTAGCGGTGACTCGGTGTATATTGCACGTGCCGCGGTGCGTGAAAGAGTGAAGTGTGAGAGAGAGAGAGAGAGAGAGAGAGATAGATAAGATTGGAACTAACTTCCTTCGGAGAGGGGGAGAATGCATTGACGCAGCACATTTCATTCGCGGTGATTAAGAGGTTTAATTGGTGAGTATATACGAGACGTGTAGAGAAACAAATGAAAGAAGCCATTTTTTTTAAAATTCGTTTGGCGCTGTTGTATAGTAGTCGTGATGATCATGAATTTGGGTGAGTTTTTGGGCCAGAATTGAAGCTTAATTAAAATACGATTAGGTAAGTGCGTGGCGATAGCGAGAAAGGAAATTTTGAAATTTCACCAGTCAAATGATAAAGACGAGATAAGACTGCAGACTTGGCTGCAGTGCAAAATCAAGGTCGCGTTATCAATTGAACTCACGTGGACACTGGCTTTCGTCGTGAAATTT
This sequence comes from Megastigmus dorsalis, assembly GCA_900490025.1. Lineage (NCBI taxonomy): Eukaryota > Metazoa > Arthropoda > Insecta > Hymenoptera > Megastigmidae > Megastigmus > Megastigmus dorsalis. The sequence goes on from UELU01121810.1 coordinate 43,454, forward strand.
AATGATAACGGTATAGAATTACACTTGTGTGTATCTAAAAAATGCAATTTACTATAAAACACGCGTTTTTTTTATTTATTCCCTGAGTTCATTTCGATAACCGCGAGAATTAGAAGAAAAATACAGATGTCATTGTGGATTTATGGAATAAGAACAAATGGGCAAACATATTTTTCGATTATTCCTATATATTTTAATAACGTATTAGATGAAGAGATACGGTACGTTGTATTAATGGAAAAAAAAACGAGCGATACTTTCAACCGTGTACTATTCTCATTTTCTTAGTAATTACTTATCTTAAAATAGAAAATGTGTTGATGCAGTAAAATTCCTATATAACAATATATAATTTGTTCGTGTAGCTAGGTATTACAATCTATTCGCAATGAATATCGCGATAACGATTATTGCAAGGATTCACCTTTTAATATGTATAATCTATTGAGCAAACCAAAAATACACGGTATCATGTTTCATTTATTTCTACATACATACGTTGAAGATCAATACAAGTCCTTTTGTTCATGATAATTCGATACAGAGCAAGCTTATATCAGCTTATCCGCAATGTGAAATTTAAAAATCCTGCTCTAAATTTTTAATCAATTTGTTAATTTGTTAAAAGAATGTCTTTATGCCGTGACGAGTGACTTCCGACACCGTAAATACATGCAGTTTGCCTTTATTAGAAAGTAGGATGTCCTGTAACTGTACAGGAGCAGGAATGCAATTACGATAATAAAACGCGGGTGCAGTCTCTCTCAAAATTATAACCGCACGTTTTTATACTTTCACTCTCTTGACGAGTAATAGAATTGCAACTACTTTCGAGCTCGATCTCTATGATAAAGTGTATATACATCGGAGGAGGGAAAAGGAGAGAGATTATTTACCCGTAATAGTCTCGGCGTCTCGGTAGGTTCTCGTAGGTGCGTTGATCCTCGATTTGGAGAGCTTTAGCGCCTGGAGGGTCGCTCTCGTCGCGGGTGAAACCTTCACGGAGGAGGTCGGCGAGGCTTCGGGTCTCTTCGGACCCACATCCTCCACGGCGGCCAGTTTGGACGCAGCTGTGGCGACGAGGGAGATCGCCTCACCTTTCTGCACATGAAAAGCAAACATCATTAGTACTCTACTGACACTTTATCATTGCACATATTGTCTGTAAAGCTATGAATGTTTAAATATAAATCGATATACTATAGATCATTATATTTGTCGTTATTACGCACTCTGAACGCATCAAATACTACGTTGCCGAACAATCTATTCATAGTTTTTTTTAATGAATTTGAAGACGGTTATAATATAGTTTTTCAGTGCAATGAGACCTTTCCTCGTTCGATAGGCGACAAAATAAACTTTACTATTTGACGAATATAATTATTATGCTTGTAAAGGATTCCGCTTGCGGAAAACTCAATCCGTGGAAGGATTAGTCAGTGAATTCAAACACTTTGTCCACTCACGAACGCTACACAGCGCAACATTCGTATTTGTACTAATCATAATAATAATTTTCATATCAATCTTTTTCATTCCACCTCCTTTTCAATTTTGTTAATCTTGGACGTATTTCGCATTAAGACGAAATTATACCTTGCAACTTAGCATGTAGACAGTCTGTGAAGTTAACTAGAACGTTAGAATATGCATTATGTAACCCGCAACTATCAAGTGTCATATATAATTATATATATTGCACGAGTGCTTTGACCTCTTGGAATCTTGGAGCGGACATTTTATTCTTCATCGAATATTTTATCCTATTTATTATGAAAAAAGTGCTTATCTAAATTGCAAGAAATACATGTTTAACTTATGATGCGTGATTAATAACAGATATTCATTTATTCAATTACTTTTTGCGACTCTACTTAAATTTCATTAATGAGCATGAATTTAAAAAATTTAATTAAAAGAAGGTATTTTATCCTACGGGATTAAAATATTTTTTATATCAGTTTTCATAATTTTTGAACTATTTATTTTTATTTTTGCGTTTATCAATAATAAATTATTATTTTCCATTTTGAAATCTGACTACAAACTGACCAAATATTCGTCAGAACCTTATTATACATATACAACCGTTCAAAATTATCAGTATGATTAATGCATTATATTTATTGATCATTTTAATTTTTATCAAAGAAAGAAAAAGTAATTCAAGAAGAGCTAACGTTGAAATGTCATACGGAAGGAAAGATATTAATTTCACATGTATTGACATCACTGGCCTATTAATGCGCAATAAACTTCGTTTCTTCACATAAAACATACTAGATCTCGCTAGATACAAACGAAGAAAATAAACGTCGCTACACACACAAACTAGTAATCGTAAATACACTTACAGCGCTAAAAACACGAGACTCATTCGTCCTAATTAATCCACCAGCCAATCTCCAAATTGCCTCGGAATAAAACAAAACCCCTGCACAACACCAAAACAAAGAAGCTAATAATCCCTCGCGCGTTAATAACTTCCCCTCGGCCGAAAACGCATCAGCATCAGCAGCAGCGACGCGAGACTGTTACATATACCCAGCAACACGATAAATTTGACGCGTGTGCCGCGGCGCTTGGGCCAAAAACTAAAAGCGATTTCACGCGGCGCGCTATCGAGGGCTCGCGCACTCCGCACAACTCAGCCACACTTCTCTCTCCGAATAGACGCGCGAACGCTATATAAGTAAGCGACCACGGAGGCGAAAGGTGAGGAGAAACCTCGATTCCGGAACTCGAGTAGGCAAGAAGAAGAAGCCGCGTGATCCGTAAACATTATCGGCGCGCAACTCGGGGACGGAGTGTGCCGAGCTTAGTATAGTAACCCCTATGTGCACCCACCGCGCCACGCGACTCTCTCGTTTATTACGTAACGCGAATCATAATATGTAGGTGCATCGGTGGTATGCGCGCGCGCTTCCATTAGTGTGCGGGCACGAATCTTTTTCATAATTGATACGTTTAGTTTGACAGCGGGCGGCTCGACGTACACATTGATTTTACCTCTTTTTTTCTTTTTTACATAATCACAACGGGGTGGCGGAGCTGTGTTTGCTTTATTGGAATACATTGGCTGCAGCGCGTGTATGGAGTTGTTTTATTATCGAGCTGCTTCGGTGAGCGCGCGATAATTGTTATTATGTAGTTGAGGAAATGCAATTTTTCTTCTTTGTGTGTCCGGAAGGAAAAAAAAGAACGTTGAAATTCCGCGTTTCGGAGTATTGCGCGAAGTCGTAAACGCGATGGGGGGAATTATTGAAAAATCACGAGTAAAACAGTCGATAAATATATACAGCGCTCTTTTTACAGTTTTCTTGCTAAAGTTATAGGTCGCTAATCAGTTACGTAAGCGGGAGCATATATTTTACTTTAGAATTGCTCTAATGTGACTTCCAAATTATTGTTGTTAAAAATTAGTGAATCCGTGGCTATTTTAATTTATTTTTATCAAGGTATATAACGGATAAAATTAAAAAATTTAATTTAATACTACGGTGTACACCTAATATTAGATGCATATTATTGTCTGGTTCAATATTTTTAGTAGTACACTTAGTACGTTGCACCTATTATTAACACGCTAAGTACTTCCTCGTGTCTTTCGCGCAAACCTATACCAATATAAACATGCGGTTTAATGCGAATTTTGTGCAAAATAAGAACTAAAAAATTTTTTCAAATAATCTTATTGAGTTCTAATATTAAACAGGTTTACACAAGAATTCAATGAAAAATAAACAAATAAAAATTTAATCAATATAAAGATTTAACATGGTAGTAACAAACAATCATCCAACAAACTATAAATAGAAAAAAACAATAAATTTTCAATAGACGTCAAACTGTTATTTTACACGCTTTAAAAATTATTCATATATTTCTTCCAGCACTGGCAAGAAAACAATACTTACATCGAAAAAGCGCTCCGTATAAGATACAATTTATCAACTTACATAAACCATTGATTGTACCGACTGCAGAGTCCAAGAAACAAGCAAACGCAAAAAAACACAAACAAAAACCCAAAAGAAAAGAACACTGTCATTAAAGAACTACCACTCAAGCGCGTGTATGGACGAGGAAAAAAAAACGGCGATGAATCCGAATAAAAGTTGTCCATCACTCTAATGCACTTGGCAAAAACTCAAAAGTCAAAGGCAAACCAAGAGTCCGCATCGTTCGTCAAACAAACAAAAACACATGCACACACACACACGCACACAAATACACGCACGAGACGCGAAAGCGTTGAAAAAAAAAAGAGTATACGCGAACAAAGTTATGGCATAGACGAGAGAAGCGATGGCATCATCATCACCGTAATACTTTTGCCGGCGACCCACGCGTCATCGTGTTCTCGCATAGTCAAAAACTCTGACTAGATGCAGCACGCGGGACATGTAAAATAGACGCGTGCGACCGAGGCGATTCTCGTTCGTTGACTGCCGGCTATAAAGACAAAATCCCCGGTGTCGCTTCTACTTCTTCTTCCCCGGGCTCTCTCTCTCTCTCTCTCTCTCTCTCTCTCTCTCTCTCTCTTCGACGAGCGACGACTACTCGCTTCCCTCGGGCTAAACTTGTACCTTTTCGCGCGTTTTCGGCATATATACACGGCAACGGAGGTAACGAGAACAGACGGCGTTCGGCCTGTATAGTCGAGGGCGTGTCCACGTGGGTCTGACCGTTTCCTTAATGAGCCGCTCGAGAGCGATTAAAGCGACGCTTGGGGTCAGTCAGACAGAGGGCCCCGTCTTGTGTAGAAACCCGAATATTAGCGTTGGTTATTGGTGTTGCCGGATTTTATTTGGCCGCGGTGGATGGGTCAAATACGAGCAGGTGTTAGCCCCGAAGCCTCCTATTACAAACCACGATTCGTTTTACATATATGTTTGTTTACACGCTTGAATTTTGGAGTAGTTTCGACCTTTATATTCATTTGTATTTTACGTATAAAGAAAAAAAAGTAGAATTTCAAGTACATAAAATATTATAATTTTCTATTATGCTCGAATTTTCATATATACTCGAATTTCGGTATAAGGAGAGTTATGATATATTCAATTTTGCGGATTTCACTGTGAGATTCTCTTCTCAGAGATACTTTTAATTTTAAATAGTTTTGTTTTAACAGTTTAGCTTGAATTAAAAACTACTACATTAAAAAGATTAAAGCTTATAATATTAAGTATACGCGTATATTATTAAATTAAAAAAAGCAAAAGTTATACAGAATAAAAAATATTCAATTATTGCTTAGTTTAACTCTTGTATTACATTTTAAAAATTAAATATAATCGGCAATTTATAAATTAAAATTATAAAAGAAGTTAGTAAATACCGAACAATATCATTTAAGATTGACTATAAATTTATATATGTATCTTACGCGAAATGTGTTACTTTATAAATTACATTTTTTGTAATTTCAAAATGCAAAATGTGACAATTATAAAATTTATTTAGCAGTATAATATTTTGTGAATAGATTCATTTTTTATTGTTTATTAATACTCTTAAGTTTAATTTTTGGTATGTATTATTCGAAAGGGTTGCTAAAAGATGTCAAAAAATTATTATCACATAATGATAAGTTCAAAAGTATTTGGAAAATCGATTAAGATGAAGACCTAAAATTAACTGTTTCATGCGTTTGAAAGAAATCACTATAATTGGATAAGATAAATACTTAAATACTAAACTCTTTAGAGTCAAATCAGGGTTTCAAATTCATATATATATGATACACTTATTATGTTAGATAACTCTCATTGTGTGTAATGTTTACATGTAGTAGTTCCAACCTATACACTTTATGATAAATATTTTGACTAGCTTCACTGCAAATTACCTTGAGATATCATTTAAAAGTCTCGTGTTTATAAATTTCACACAAATCGATTGAAGACTTGTTTTTTATTTTTTCGTCATTAACATCGATATTGATATAATATTTTGTGTCAAAATAAATACAAAAATTAATGTTCATGATCTAATAAAGAATTAAAAAGCTTCTGCTGAATTAATTAAAAAAAGAAATTACTATGAATAAAAACATTTAATACACTGAAAGTGAAATTTGTTTAATTCACTAGTATTAAACAAATTTCACATTTATTTTAGTTGTTCAGCTTAAGTGGGACGTTTTTCCATAAATTGTAAATTAATTATAAAATATTCATATTAGAAGTTGATTACGATTTTTTTGTTTTATGACTTGAAGAACAGTAATATTCCGCTATTATATTTTTTTACGCAGGTAATTTTTTTCCGCATAATATTAACGAATTACCTTCTTGACACGGAAACGAATCGTCGATGTAACATATGCAAAGTCACACACAGTATAATCATCTTATTTACTTTTTACTCTTTTGTAAAATGCCATTATTATTCAAATGATTTGTTGCAAAGAATATAAAAATCAACTTGCTTTGTTTAATATTTACTGCAAACTAAAAATTTTAGAAATACCGTATCGATATTATTACTGACAAAAGAAACCTTTGGCCTTATTTTGATAGATTAGAGGTACTGAAATTTTTTCATTATAGTTATTATTCGTTCCCCTTCACCACTAAGGTAAGAGGGGCATTTTGGTATGTCAACAGGAAATAAGTATATTGCTTTATAAGGATGGCGTAGTTCCGAATTGATCTACCCCTTATTCCTTAAACTAAAATAGTAGAATTTAACAGAAAACTATTTATTTTTATTCTTAATGTATTACTCATATACTGATTAGATCGTAACAGAGAGGAAATTTAAATGACCGAACGAGGTCGGCAAAAGCAGATCATCGTAAAAATTTAAAGTTAAAAAGAGTCATAGATATTTGTATAAATTTAGGCAGGATACTCAGAATGATTGTGTTAAAAACACGTGTCAATTGCACTCTTCAATGACGCAAAACGAACTTCTGTAAGAACGTCTTTAAATGAGTGATTCACGAGTACCGACATCATTTGCAAGTGTGACTTTTAAACACGTTGTTTAAGACAAACTATAGTTGTTAAATATTTAGTAGTTCATTATTTAGTTAAATAAAGAAATTAAAAAATTTTTGAATACATTTTATAATAAATATGATCGATTTTTGTATATATCTTATGAATTATATTAAACAAAGACTAATTATCATTTTACATTAGTCAAAAATTAAATCATTTTATAAATGTAATATAATAAAAAAATTTCTCTGAATGTTTATTTTTGTATTCAATTGGAAATTATCCGTACTCTATTTTTAAGATTATAATAATGTTCATATATAATTTCATAACAATTTTGTTCTTGAAAATTGATAAAGACCTTAAACATGAACCTTACAGCGCCGAAATGTTTCAAAATATGTATATTTTATATGTGTTTTTTTTTCTAGAAAATTGCATTCTCACACTTTAAAAATCACAATTTCTTGTAATCAGAATGATTCTAAATCAACATTTGTTGTAACGAAATTCCATATTTTAAAGAAACCAAACACGTTCCGCGTGGGCGAGCCGGCAGCGTACGGATCGGGTGAAGATTGCGTAATGTTCTCCCATCAAGGACTTCATCAAAAGTCATGCTTTCACTCCAACAAGTCTAGAGATAACGATATAATATCAAGCATTCATTCTTCAGTTTTCCCTTCATTCATTTTTCGCTTTTTACAAAGGCGTCTATCGGTGTTTATAGTGTACTAGATGATGACACATGCATGTCAAAGCTCTAAGCGTTTCTCAGACTCACTCACCGTCGGGTAGATGGTTAGGTATCGAGGTCCTGGTTTCCTCTAGAGAAACCTGAAAGTTCACCGATCGAGCTTGCGCTGAAGCAACTGAAAATGCACAAAAAACAGTGTGAAAAGTCTATGACTAGATAAGATGGAGTGATCGTGTAAAAAGAAAAATTGTACTATAAATGTTTGCTATTGCTGCAGAAGCAGTTCAGTAGTTTAGTACAAATAGTTTTTTTTTTAATAAAATTGATATTCGTACTGTGCTAAATGAAAACAATCGACTACATAAATAATATAATGTATTAATATTTCAAAAAACTCATAGTGGTACAAACTTTTCAAAGTTAAGTAAATTAAATTCATGAAATTAAAACTTATAACATTATACACATAAATATATAACTAATATTTATTAATAATAAAATTTTTTGTATAAAATACTTTAATTTGTATTTATATAGTTAAGAACAAGTTTGAACTTAATTTAGTAGCTTTTTCTCTACGTATTTATATTAAATAATTGTGGCAAACAGGATATTTGTCTTAATGGAATAATAAAAATAAACAAATACATTATTAAGGAAGTAGTTTAGGAAGTGCAAAGAATTTAATATCAATTCTATGTCTTTGGATATTTTACCATTGCAACGAGTTATGAAACATTATCCATGAAGAAATCCTGAAGTCCTGTTGCAATACACTTTCCATCGAGAAATATAATACAAATATCTTAAAATAATATAATACTATTCTTTAGTACAATAACCATACATTAATCAATAATAAAAAAATCAATAACCAACCCAACCAATAACCTCACTTGACTTTCAGTGAAACTTGAAAGATCAATTCTGATTAAATCACTTATCAATGACATAATGAACTGCAGTGTTTACCATTAGGATCATTTTTTGAACAATGGTTTAAAAAACATGCGATTTCATGTGCAACCACATATTCAAGAAAAAAAAAACAGACTTGAACTACTATCAAATATCCATCAGATGAGTCAAGGTTACTGTCAGGGATGAAAGTTCAACCCTTGGTTAGTCTCACGGTTTCCGGACTTTCGTAAAAAGCTTCAGTCAAACCCGTGCCAGAATTATGAAAATAAAGAAAAACAATGATCGAACGGCACGAAGCGAAACGTACTCCTTTAACATATCGATTAAAGTCCTGTGTGCAGCAGAAGTAGCATAGTGTGTGCAACCTCAAAAGCTTTAGGCCAACCGCCCCGGGGCGCGCGCGTGTATCTCAGAGTACAAAGTATAAAGGTAAAAAAAGTCCGTTCTCTTGTCGCCCACGAGTGCGCGCTCCCCGAAGGGAATTGGGTTAAACGATCTGTTTCGCAAAAGCAATAGCTGCACTATGTGCTTGGCAGGGCCTCGTTCCGTCTCTCTTCTCGTCCATCGATTTCACCCTGCGTTATTGTAAGCGAACGACGAAAAAGAGAGACAGAGAAAAACAAGCATGTGTGGCGCGCCAGTCGGAGCTGGTGAGTGCCGAGGTATCCAAAGGACAACTAAAAAAAAAACGGTGAAAGAAAGGAAGCCTCGCTACGGGAGTTATGAAACACTTTTTTTTCTTCTTCCATTTAAGGCAAGGACTTACCGTTTTCTGGGCCTCGCTACGCATCCTCGGGACACGCAATCGTTATTTGTTGTTGATGGGATTCATCGCAGGGGCGCGCGCAGCAGACACACATGATGTTTCACATACACACACACACACACACACACACAGAGGCACGCGCGCTCACGAGCACGTCACGAAACTACTGCCATTTTACAACGGCCGCTCGCTGCTGCTCCGCGATCCAGCATTTTATTCCTTCCTCTTTCCTCACGATGCTCGTCTGGTTTTTTCCACTCTCTTGTTAGATCACCACTGTGCACTAGCGGGCTCGTCCAGTCGCTTGACGGGTGCTGCACTTTTTCAGGGTCGCCGACGGGGCGAGTTCGAGTGAGGTGCACGTCGTCGTCGGCGCGAGCGTCGATGGCCCGTGTGTGAAAACTGGCAGGGTGCTGCGCTCTCGCGTTTTTTCTTTCCCTCTCTCTCTCTCTCTCTCTGTCTCTTACGTGCCCGAGCCTTGCAGTTACAGCCGCACTAGAGGTAGCGAGCTGCGCGATCAGCGGCGAGGAGAATATGAATAGAAAGAGAGCGGAGAGAGGAGCGAGCGAGAGCGCGGGCGCGAGAGAGCAGCAGCCAGCAGACTACACGAAAATGGCAGACGTGGCAGTGTTGCCAATAGAGAGAACCGTACGGCACGAGATTCAAACGGGATTATACACATTTAAAGAAATGTTTTTATTGAACAGGATTAAACGAACAGTATTGATTGACATTTTTGTTTCGCGATATTGGCGCATTTATTTATTTATTTTGCAATGTATTTTATTGAAAATTGATAGGTACAACAATTCTGAAGGCAAACATAGTAAAACAATGACGTCGTTTTCTATTGTTTTTTCAGATAAAATATTTAAAAAAAGTTTAACGTTTTTTTTCAAAGTGTAAATCGCGTATTAATATGTTACATATCTATTATAGTAGAAAGCTACCTTTTTATATTGATACACTAATTATTAACTTTTTTTACAATTTTTGACTTCTCTTACACTTCCCATCGAAATAAAATAAAGATAAAAGGAAATCGTTGATAAATAAAATTACAATATTGAAAACCATAAGTTCTAATTTTTTAGAAATAATGTAATGTTTCTTTTTTTAATAATTTCCTTTTCTAATAACAATTATTGACGGATTGACGTTCAACGTACATAAGTAAAATAATGGTCTCTATAGAAATACAAATTTTTTATTTGGTAATTCTGCATAGTTATTTTCTACCGCCAATCCAACTCACTCCCGTGGAGCCAGACACGATCGATTACTTTTCAAAACTTTACAATTTCACCATGACAACTGTATTTATCTAGAAAAAATAAATATTTTTTAATTAATGCACAAATGCATACAAAATAAATATAGTACATATGCATTTTTCTATTTATAGCTAATGAAACCTGTTTACTTATCAAATTATATAGCGCTCGGTAACAAGCTTTTCTCGAAGTTGGTAGTGAAAAAGCGCCACCGGAAATGCAACGAGGGCGCGCGAAAGCTTAAATGGTCAAATATGCAATTCACTTACATGCTCAAAAAATGTCTAAAATTACATTATCCATTGTCATTTTAATGACAGAAAGTACCATTCTAATGTAAATACTATACTCGTAATTATAGCATTCAATTTGAAGTCGGCTAAAAATTTGCAAAAACGTTTTTTGTTAATCTTTCCACAAAAGCAGCTCAGCGAATGCCCTCGGCGCATAGTGACATTTGTGATTTTTGTACGAGCCGGCCTGACTATCGATTGTCATTATTTATATCGTACGTTTCCTCTTCAGTCATCGATTCACTTTTTACATTTTACATTTTTACAGTAATGAGGGAAACAAGTTTAGTTTAGCCCCGGACGGTACGGTCAAGTTACACGGGCGGCAGGGCGAACCCATGCGCGAACCCAGGCGCTGAGGAGCCAAGGCAAGAAGAAGAGGAAGAGGAAGGAAGAGTCGAGGAGACCCCCGAAAGAACGGAACGGTGGGCTCTCGAGAGCGAGGAGAGTAAAGAGTGGAGAGAGAAATAGAAGTGTGGCCGAGCCGTGTGCGTGCGGTCGGGCTGTGCGTTTGTGGCGGTGCGCGAGGTGAGGAAACAAGAGAGGCGCAGAGCTGGGCGAGACACGAAATGACGGATTGCAGTCAGCAGCAGCAGTTCTGCTTGCGTTGGAACAACTTTCAGGCCAACATCACCAGCCAGTTCGAGGCGCTCCGCGATGACGAGGACTTCGTCGACGTTACCTTCGCCTGCGACGGCAGGCGGCTGCAGGCCCACAAGGTCGTCCTCTCGGCGTGCAGCCCCTACTTCAAGGAGCTCTTCAAGGTTAGAAAATGCCTCCTCCTTGCCCCTCCCCCTTTCCGCGACCCCCTCCTCCCCCCGCCCTCCCCCTGGTGCCGGAGTCCTCTTCCTGTTATGTCTCCACCCACCCACCCCCGCCTTCTCCCTCCGGGAGAGGAGAGAGGAGCACCCTTAGGGACGGGAATAGTCGCTCTCTCTCTCTCGCTCGCTCGCTCGTGCGCTCTCTCTCTCTCACTCGCTCTCCCGCAGCTTTCGATGTTCCCTCCTTCCCCCTATTTTAGCTTCCTCCTCCTCTTCCTCTCACTCCTACGCCTCGTTTCCCCTTCGGTTTCGTCTGTCTATCTATCTGTCTCTGTCGCTCTTTATGTTTCATTTTCGCGAGTCGGGGATGGGTAAATTCGTTGTCTAGGACCTTTTTTACCGCATAGTGGAAAAGAATACGCGAAACAGACTAATTTATTCGTTTTTTTTTAACTGATTCTAATTATTATTGGATTTTCCATTATTTTTTTTGAGTCGCTATTTATTAACGATTTGATGCTAATTATGATTGGTTTTGAATTGATAGATAAAAATTGAACTTTTTTACAATGTTAAATAAAGATTATGAATTTTTAACTAAAAAAAAAAACGTTCGCAATGCTTATTGAGAAAACCAGAAAGAATACTTAGTAAACATGTGACGCGGAAATAGCACGGTGCTTTCAATTTTTCAGCAACAATGACGTAGAAAAGAAACTAGCACGTTTTGGTTTAAAGGCTGCATACATCAGTCAAAACACTTGAATCATATTCGTTTTTCAGCCAATTATATACTGTGCATAGGAATCAAATGCGACGCGGCTATTGTGACTCCAAAATATGTATATAGATTATGCATTTATATTTTGTACTATTGCACTTTGAAACTAAATTGGAATTAAATCGAAAAATTTCCGCAAAATATTGCACCCATCTGCGTGATTTTCGCGTCTTGATAAAAGCTCAGTTATTGATTCAAACTTTACAGCACCTATATGATTGTTTTGTATGCTCACATGTTTATTGCACATGCTTATTCTATATTTATAAAGTGGTAATGAAAGCAAATAATATAATGAGCTGCATTTTAAAGCTCAAAAGAAGATAAAATATTGTAAAAAATTTCGGCCTTTATAATTTTCATTAATTGACATGTACATTACATACAGTATTTTACCTACCCAACCCTCATTCCCCTCATCTCTCTCATCCACATTCCCCACCCCAAGCTTTTTTGCATCCATGATCCTTCTGCCAGTCGTTCTACTATGTCTTTCTTTCTCTCCCATGTTTTTGTTTTACATATGTCTAACTCTATCTTACTTTTTTTCCTCATTCTGTCTGCCTGACTTCTCTTTCTGACTTGCGGGCCAGATATAGTTATATGTATTCAGTTGACTGCTCTTTTGGTCCTTGTATTATTCCATGACTGTACCAGCTACAACCTTTATACTTTTGTGCTGTCTACATTTTTTGTCTCACTTTTTGTTATTATTATTGTCAACGATATAGAGAATATAGTGAGAATGACCAAGCATTGTTATGAAACGTTGAGAGACTTTGTTTTGTGAGCCGTATATAGTCTCTCTAATGTCCTTGCAGCTATTACCAAGAATGTTGCCTAGAAGTAAACTTGAAATGTAGAAATTCCTTTTTCGATTTCAGGCCAAGATAAATAGATATAGATATTTGTACAATTGATTGGTGTTGCTATGCTGGGATTTAGAGGAAGCAGAGTAGCTTTATAGATTGCTGTTAGCTGTGAAATTATATTTATTTATGGCTGTGCTAGGTAGTCTTGGCACGTAGTGAACATTGCAGCAATTACTTTGAGTAATGTCTTGGAAAATTTTATCTTGAAATGAGGGCCACCATAGCCATAGAGTTATGTAACTCTTATCTTTGCTCAAGCATCTAATTCAAGTCTCAGGGACGCCTGATATCTTAAACCAAAATTAGAATTGTTAAAAATTTCTAACTATTTTTTTATTATTGATTGAAATTTCTTAACCTTTTCAAGCTGCTGTAAAAGTCACTTTATCGGCTTTATGAGAAACTTGAGTTTCTGCACAACATATGTAATTTTATGATCACAAATTTTTAGGGAATGAAGTGCTTCATTTCAATAAAAAGAAATACTGGTAGCTTTAAACTTAATACACATATGAACTTATTAGGTAACTTATTAGTGCATCTTATTGAATTTCAGACAAATCCTTGTAAGCATCCGATAATCTTCATGAGAGATGTGGAGTTCGAACACCTTCAGTCTCTCTTGGAGTTTATGTATGCTGGGGAAGTTAACATCTCACAAGCCGAGTTGCCAACTTTCTTGCGCACCGCTGAGTCTCTTCAAATCCGTGGCCTCACTGACTCCCAAAGTAATCAGCACAACAACGAAAAGGTACATTTTTCAGATCCCTTTTTACAAATTATCGTTATCTATAAATAAATTTTTTGTACCAGAATAAGAAATAAACTAAACCTCTTCTCACATTTTTATATTAGTTAGAAGGTTAGTTCTTGAGATTAATAAATCAATAAATTGCATGATATTAAATAATAATAAATATTTTCAATACATTTGAATCAAAAATTTTTACAACTTTTTTATTATTGTATGTTTTAACAGCTTAATTTAAATACATTATATTTTATAAAAACTTTATATTATAATAAATCATTACATAAGTAAAAATATCTTTTTAATAATAAAATTTTATTACAGCATTTGAAGGCAAACAACATTAATGCCTCAAATGGTCGTGGACTTGTGTCGCCAAATTTTGATGATGAACGTAGTAAAACGCCACCATCATCAAGTCCTCCACCCTTGAAAAGGCTGTGTAAATCAAGTGATTCACCTCAGAACTCTAGTCCAGCACCTGCTGTACCAACATGTGCCACCAATACACCTCGCTCTCGACCGCTCATTGAACCTCAAGTTCAACTCGACTGTTACAAAGATATGGATATTGTGGAGGTGAGAAACCTTCATATAAAATTTCTTGCATAAATTATTGTATAGAATTACATCATTGATTTATTAATCCATTATTTATGATGTTATTTTTAGCCAAAATTGGAACTACCAGAATACGGAAGTGATGATGAATCTAAACACGATCTCAATACGTTACCTGGAGGTTTCCTCAGTTTAGATGGAAGTATAGAAGTCATGCCTTCCTATCCAGCAACGTATTCTGGTATGGCATTACTGCTTCTGTTTCTTTTATTAATAGTTTTATTTATTGAACTACTAATATTAAGATTTTGAGATTGTAATATGAATTGTAATCGAATAAGTAAAGAATCATATTAAGCTATAATTATAAAGTTCTAGCGACAATTAATCAAAACAAATAGTTCATATGGCAATAATTTACATTTAGAATCATGTGTATTAGTAAAATTCTAAAGTACTCGTTTTTACAGGTAGTGGAATGGAAGGAGGAATGCCTGGGCCGTCGCATGGAAACACAGAGCTAAATCAGGAGCAGCAGGGTGAGTAACGTATTGATATTGTTACTTTAGTAGTGCGAGCACCATTACAAACAGCAACAACCTAGCCGTTTACATCACAAGTATCGAATGTGAGTAGTTGAAAGATAGAAAGAATGAATGAGTGAGTGATAGGAAAGAGCGAGAGAGTAACTATAGAGAGATGTAAGAAAGAGAACGAGAGAGAGAGAGAGAGCGAGAGAGAGAAAGAAAGAAAGAAAAAGAAAGAGAAAGAGAAAGAAGGAGAAAGGAATATCTTGACGGTTTGAAATGGTAAGCTCGTGTGTAGCTCGGTAGGTCTTGTGGTAGGCGTTAGGAGAGACATTTGACACTCGGAGGCTGCTTCGGCGGGCACGAGTCCGTTGCAGAGTGCAGTTTGCAGCTATAAAATCAGCTGTGATGTATGAAAGATTAACTGACGTTTAACCTTTGGATTAAAAATAAAAGGCTTTAAATAAATTGTTTTGTATAGAGAAACTAAAACATTAACAAAAACATACATCTTATGTGTACATAATCAGTAATCCTTGGGTCCCCTTTTGCTTTTATGCATACTTTCTGTTTTATCATGCTTCAAATCACAATTGTACATTTATCAAACTTCTTCCAAAAAAGCACAGTATAAGGCATTGATTATTTGTAAAAAAAAGATTCAATATTAATGCTAACGAACGATCGCATTTAAGCAACATTTAACACCACACCTCTTGCATCTCTTCAAACGCTGTCGTTTACATCATTTGCATTATCCGCTTTTATCAGCTCAAAATAAATGTACACACCTGTCTTCAAGTAGATGCATTGTCTATTTGCCAAAGACTGTTGAGTTGTATTTTTTTCCAAAAAAAAAAAAAATAAAATAAAATAAACGCTTTTCTTAACATTGGCATTGATTTTATCGATCTTCATAAGCCCACACCAAATACTGCTATTGTGATTGAAAGAACACGCATCTAGATTCACGGGAATTTATTTTACTTTTAAAGAATAAATCTCGCTGATTAAAATGTCGCAAACACAAAAAAAAATTAATTCGGTAAATTTTATGTATCTTAAAATCCCGTCGTGCTAACACAAAATGATTTGAGATCCAGAAAAGTAATGACTTTTTGAACTGCTAAAATGGAAAAAAAGGAAAAACACCCGTTTCATCGCCGTTTCTTATTATTATAAGGATATGGACAGGTGAATTTCAATATTTAGTGATATACACTTGTATCCAGCATTTATGTACACGAATCGTAGCAACCTTGAAAGAAAATGTCTAGAAATATACCATTAGATATTGCACCTGCCTGTATCCTTAACAAGAGAGAAGTGTCGTGCATGAAAGAGACAAAAGAAAAGATATGGCAAAATGACACTTTTCTCCTGCAACAAGAATAAAAAATGACGAGAGAACGCGAGCTAATAAAGCCGACAGGCAGCAAGCGCAATGACTGGGTGTAGTGCTAATAGGAGATCGTTCGCTGGTTGTTGCTGTCCTGTGGTGGGTGGTTACTATTCTCATTATTCTACTTTATTTAATTTTTGTTTTCCTTTGTTTTTTTGTTGTTGTTCGTTGTTTTAATTGCTGTTGTCTCTTGTAACTTGTAACATCTCGGGTGCAAACCAAGCTATGTAAAATATCAAATTGTTTTATGGAAAAGCAAAAAAAAAGAACAAAAAGTAAGAAATCAATTATCATTGTTTGTTGTTCAAAAAAAAAAAAAAAAAAAAAAACAAGAAAGAAAAAAGAAATTAAAAGTTATTAAAGAACGCGTTTTGGTTGCTATTGCTGTGGTATTTTTTATAAATTAACGTGCTATTGCTGTGGGCCTCTGCTATCGTCTCCTCGGTTAGAGCAAGATTGTGTGTGTGTTGCAGCTGACCTGCGTAAACTGCACTCGCTGGACCCGCGCCCCTGTCCTGTGTGCAACCGCATGTACAGTAACTTGTCCAACCTGCGGCAGCACATACGCCTCATCCACAACCCCCAGAGTGTCACATGCCCTCTATGTAGCAAGCCGTTCAAGACCAAGCTGTACCTGAAGCGCCACCTCGTCAGCTTCCACGAGCTGAGCGTCGCCGATCGCCAGCGCCAAGAGGAGATCTACCACCAGCAGGCGACCATCACCACGACGACGACCTCCTCCTCCTCCACGTCCAACGCAAAGACCGGATCATCCGCTGCCTCCGTAGCCGTCTCGACGAACAACAACAACACCAGCAGCAGCGCCGCTGTCTCGACGGCCTCCTCCTCGCCATCCTCCTCCTCGGACAATGTCGGCGGCAAGCTCGTACTCAGTCAGGGTCTCAACGACGTCGTCGTCCACGACGATGGCTTGATGACGACGACGTCGTCGACTTCGGCTGCCGCAGCCGCCGCCGCTGCCGCTGGTTGCGTGGCTACGACGGTCACAACGACGCCGAGTGCCGTCGAGCAGCAGAAGCTGCGATTTCAGGGCTCAGGTGGTGGCGCCGCCTCGGGTGATGGGCCTTACGGTCTCGAGCTCGGACAGCTGGCGGACTCGAAGCCGAGCTTCGCCGGAGGCATGCTGCAGTTTAACGCGACTTTTCACTAATAGAGCCTCCCCTTCTTTCTTTCTTCTTCTTCTTTATACTTTACACTCTCTCGTTTTACTTTCTATCATTAAGCTGACGATGCTTTACGATGATTTTTATGCAAGCGAGTGGCTTTTCGAATTGATGGCCTTGATTCGTCGCTCAGTGCCTACAAACGGTCGATATAGAAGGAACAGGAGTTTTATTTATTACCTAAGGCTAAATTATGTATTTTCCAACTGAGAACTCGAAAATATCTTTTGAAATAGCAAGCAATAGATTTTCTTTAAAGAACTGTTATCATGTTACACATCTATTTACAAGACGAATAATATATATTTTTTAAAGGCGTCTTACACAGATGACTGGTTTAGAGAGATTGACGTGATTAATCAAGGCCTAGATCATTGCAATAATAATCTTGCAACTTTTAAAAGTATACGTAGAGTGACAATTCACCCACCGTTTATACATTCATCTTAAAATATTATAGTCAACTCGCAACTGCATAAAGGTCAGAAAAAAGTATTCACAGTTATTTATTAGTATTATAGCGTTTATTTATTGTTTTGCTCAATTGCCCAGTATCTTCTTTGTGATATATACGTTTATACTATACATGTAAATTTGTACGGATGTCGTCCGACATCGAAGCGTTATTAGGTTATTTATTACGTTATTATTATTATTATTATTATTATCATTATTATTATTATTATTATTCTTTTTTATTGGTCTTCGTTTTTATGTGTCGAATAGAGGTTTTTAGCGAAGTGAGCGACTCTAAGTAGGAAACGTACGATGATGAATGAAAAAAAATTTTACAAGACTATAGGATAGTCGACCGATCGAAGCGTTTAGGAGAATATGATTAAAAAAAAAACAAGGCTGATTCGATTTAATGATTAGGGCACACAGAATAAAACAGGTGCGTTTTTTGCTAAATGCTGAAAAGTGCGCTAGAATCTGAAAGAGGCGTTAATGGCACGCAAAAACCAAGTAAGATACAAAGAAATAAAAATCACTCCCTCGCGTTTGCACTTTTGACACTGGTAACATTTGATTTTTCACTATATGAAAGGCGATTAATTATAAGTGATGATGATGATAATGATGAGAGTCGCAGGATGAACGACGTACGTACGCGTGATGTACATAGAATTAATAAGTGAAACAAAAAGTGTAGGATCTTTCCGAGAGTCTAGTTTTTGCTCGTGTATTGGAGATCGTCCCGTGCCTGCTCGTCGTGCGCATGAATAGATGAAAATGTTGATGAGGGGCTAAACCGAACGAATTAAGAGAACGCAACAGAAAAAAGTGAAGAAAAAAAATGAAATAGGCGCGCGATGAACAATAGTAACGAGGAAGTTTTACAAAAACGACGGTGGAGCGGCCACCCCACCTCGTACCGGTTAAATACTTCTCTGCAACACACAGCCCGGATAAATAATAATAAACAAGACTTGTTGTTTTATTTGATGCTATACAGTGTTACACAGACTACAGATATTTACAACAATATTATATTCTTACAGAGGATTATATTTACTTTAATAATTATTGCAGATAATCGCGATGTGCAATTGAAACAATTGAATAGGCTCGTAATAACAATATATTTTTCACAGTAATAAGGATGCGTGCAGATGTGTCCATCTGCCCGGAAAGAAAAATAAGAAACTATACAGCCAATCGAATGCAAGCTCAACAGAGTGATAATATTTATTATTAAAAATGGAGGAAGATGGAAAAAAAACAGTTATTGTCAAACAGTAAACAGAACCGTGATTGCAAACACAATGCAGGAGATTGAATTAGATGAATGGGTGAAGGAAAGAAATAGGATGAAAGCAGTAAAAAATAAAAAAATAAAAAATAATAAGAAACGATATTATAATAAATAAGAATGGCGTGACTTTGCGTTTGATCACTGCACCGTCCATGCTGATCGTACCGGCTCTCGAACATAAGTCGAGACCGATTAGTTCCTAATACAGGGTTCTCGTAATGTTTTTCTTCTCTACTTATACACTTACACCGGGAGAACGGCACGGCCGATCGTCTTCTTTTTTTTTTACTTATATTGTACAGAACTTGATGAAGAAGGGGTCCGTTGCAATAGCTAAATCAACGACACCATTGTTCGACTAAACAATTGTCGTTGATTTGTTCAATGTAATATGACCTGTTTGAATTTACTATTAATAGGATATCAGCTATTAAGTCGTGAAGCATTCCTCGTATGCCGACTTTATCGTTATTGATTGTATACAGACTGTTGTGATAACTTAGTTCATGTTTTTGTTTTGCAATAACTCAATAATGGTGCTCTCGATTCTTATGGTGCGACCATCATTTTTCGTCCGCAGTATTTAGAATGTCGGGCTTCAAAAGCTCAACGCTTACTCTAATGAACTCAATTTTGTTGTAAAAATAAGCCGATCTATAGTAATAATTTAGTCAGTTGAACTGAATACATAATTGATAATAATTTATTTATAGAATGAAGGTCGCATCGTAATAATTTAATAACTCGTACAATTCAGTTTGATACTGAACAATAGTATAGCGAGATTGATAAACTTTCATATTATGTTGTAATATAAGTAATTTTGAAACAAGGTCATATTACAACAATTACATTGTACATGTATCAATACAACACTGTTAAAGATGTAGTTTATAAACTACTGTTATAGTACACGTTTCCACGCAGTTTTTCAATTCACTGTGAGTTCCATGATTTTTATCAGGCAATCCCGTTTGTCGAAATAGATACCATGACGTGTGTTAATTCTTGTAATCGTCGAATAATTTGTGTTAGAATTGAAACGATTGTTTACGTTGAAATTCAATATTCACGAATCTTCGATGTATCAACAATTAACACAGGATTGAAAAACGTTCACTGCCTTGTACACACACTTCGATTTAGTTAAAACAGCGACTGCATTTACCGGTTAATAATAGTTACTTTTATAAACTTGTAAAATACTATAGGCGAGCAACAAAGGCCACGTCTGCGTGTTCTCCCGGTGTATCGCAATACAGTCTTTCTCAACTCACTCGCAATAGTGATTTCATTGATGACATATGTGCCTCGTTATTACACACGTAACCGTGATCTTAGGTATATATAATAATAGGCCGACACAGCAGAACCTGGATCCGAGTTTTGCGTTGCCACGACAATGTGCTACGGGTTCGTTTTTTAAATAAATGCATATAAACAGAACGGATATATTCACCACTGCGTAAAATAGCGTAAATAAATGAAATGGGGTGTAAATGCGACCGCTTGGTCGATCAGCATGGACCTTTGCAAAAGAAAGAAGAAGAGAGAGAGAGAGAAAAAAAAAAGAATAGAGAAAACGCACGAGTCCGCCATACGCAATTTCCATAGCCATAGTACCGTGCAGTACAACTCAGGATTTTTTATATTATATTTTACAGATGACAATAGTTCCGTATATTTAAAACTAATGCAACAGAAACCCAGAGAAACCGCGTTAAACGCGCAGATCCACGCGCCGATGATGATTCACGAAGATCGCGAGATCCAACGAATCCCCCAACCCTTCTGGTTTTTGTATACAAGCTAAACGATTCACAACTCGGTAAGGTTCGTGGGCTCTCGCGGTGGATCATTTTTTTCGGCTCGTCTTGCGCCGACGCGGCCATTTTTTCACCGCATAAAGTTAAACAGGCTCCATACCTCACAAACTAACAATCAAATGAAAAAAAAAAAGAAAGAAAATAAGATAAAAAATAAAACATTAAAAACCAAACAAACCGTAAAGATTAAAAAATAACAAAGCAGCTATATATTACAAGAACGAAATATATTTACGTACAAAACGATTTTTTTAAAAACAATAGTTGAATGGAAAAAAAAAAGAAGGCGCCCGGTCGATAAATCATAAATGAAACGTTGCCGCGGTCGCGCCGCAACGACTGCGCTCGCGACCGCTTCATCTCAGAAATATATTTAACAGATTAAAAAATAGAAAAAATGAAAGAATAGAAGACAAAAGCCACACGTACACACCATTTATACACACAGAGAACAATCGGATTTTTTTATCGGTACAATATAAATAGTAAGCCCACACATCCACACACACACACACACACACACACACACACATTTACACCGAGATACACATAGACACTTTGATACACGTAATACAAGACTCGTAAGCCGATGATAAAAATACGTGTACATGCCATTGTACACAATAACGATAAACGCAAATGGGGTTCATTTTGTATTTACATATCTGTTACTACGTTGATAAGGGATTTTTGTAATAAACGCACCGTGCTTTCCGTTACGTTAACGCTCCCCGTTCTCACTATTCTACGTAATAAATGAAATAAAAAAATAAAAGAAAATAGCAGAAGAAAATAAAGGAAAAAGCGAAGTTTTAGAATCGTCGGAAGAGACCGCGACGAATATAAACGAGGTATTATTTCTCCGTTGTAAATGACGACGAAACAATAGTTGCGATGGATGCCCAGCGTGTAATTCGACAATTTTTACAATGAATACCGAAATAGGATTAGATTATAAATGTTGCATATCATATTAATATACATAATTGTTATACGTTCTCGCCTCCAGACAGGCGGTCGACACAACCATACAAAAGCGCTCGGACTGTATCGGATCGCGTAGTTTCCTTCTGCATTAGATATATACATATATATATATATATATATTCATACATCAGCCTCGTTTTCCTTGCTTTTCATATAAACGCACTTTTGTACGATCTTGAGCGCTTCTTTCTCGGAAGCCATCGCGCGCGCAGACACGTGCTAATAATAGACATACTCGATGGACGTTTTTTTCACACGGATATACACACATATATATATACATTTGTTTTTCAACATGTATTGTCTTCCTCCAAAAAAAAACGAACGATTTTATATTTATATCCCTTTCTCGAGAACTGTGCCAAGCGATTGCGCCGTTTCGTATTTATATTTTTAAAACGCTGCGGCACATGCAGTTGATCAACCCGAACGTAATTTTTGCAACGCTATACAGACATAAACACAAATCGGAACGAAGGCAGCCTGCCTCTCGACTACGTAAGAAAACAAGTTGTACATAATAATAATAATATAAAGCATAAGTGCAGAAATCAGTGAAAATAGCCATTGTCCATACTTGAAATAGCAGAGGATCAACCTCACGGTCGCGCGAAACGATTCTTTACTCGAGAATATACATATATTTCACTTCTGAACATTTGTCCATCCGAACTAATTTTGAAGTTTGTCGGGGCTTGCGAAAGACTCGTGAGTCGCAAAATACCGTAACATACATATGTGTATATATATACGCATCCCGCGTTTGCCACAAATATATATATATATATATATATCGCATGCGCGGAAACGAAACTACGGTACCGCGTGTCCGAGCGTCTCTCCCTCCTCATTCCTTCCTCATATTCCCTCCTCCTCCTCCCAACTCCTCACTCCCCGTATTACGTACACGAAGTGAGAGATATTAGAGAGCAAGCGCGCGATACGCTCCGAAGCACACAAAGCATAATAATGACAAAACACTACTCATGACACCTGCCCACACATAGACACACACGGATACGCAGTATGTATACGAGATGCGCGAGTGGACAAAATTACTTTGCGAGCGTTGAACGAGTCGATTAGCACATTTTTTTTCCGAATCGATCTTGTTTTGTCGACGAACATCAATATTGCACGATATACTTTTTGATTTCTGTCTCGAGTTGCTTTTTCAAAATGGATTTTAATCGTCGCTGATTCAGTATCAATATGCCAATATAAAGTTTTTCTTAATACTTATCTTGAATTAGACGTTATTATGTATACCATTTACTAAATTGTATACCAAGTTCTTTTCATTTCGCTTATTTAAATTTAAAAATGAAGGCTAAAATATTTTTGTTAAACATTACGCGGATCACATACCTATACTTTAGTACGTCACCCAGTTTCCACACGAAAAGGAAATAGTGTGTGTGCTAAATTGCAGGCAATACATTAACTGGCCGTGTATTCGCGTTTTCGCAAGTACCTCGCAAATCACCGAAATCAAACTCCATTCTCGCCTTGAACTTCCAATTGAATCATACATTTATACACTCGCTCATCGTAGAATGTGCAAATACGCGCGGGTATCGCTGGCATCTCAAAAGCAGAAACATAAATATTCAGTTAACGAATATACATTGAAGTCGCACAGCAGCGACACGGAACATCAAATTGATTATCATATTTCTAACCAGTCTTAACGATTTGACATATTAATAGCGCGAAACCTGCAACTAATGCTCGTAACGAATCTGCAATCTTCGATTTTTTTTAAATTTGAAACTTTTACCTAAAGTTATTGAATCGGTCTGTATAATCCAACTTTTGTGTATAGATCTTTTTCTCAACTCAAACCCTCATGCCCGCCAAGTTCATTATACTCTTGGTAACTCATATCTTAATGCAAATAGAGTACATCTACTCTAGTAGTGGTTGTGCGTGGCAATTAGTCGAAAAATCTAGTTTCATCCATATGATTTCGGTGATGAAGCCGGTACGAAGCTTATTTGAAACCCGATTATTTTTCATTCCGTTTGCCAAAAATACCCCCAAAAATAACAAAACTTCAATATTCGACCCTAAAGCCACAGAAACGAGGTTTTATAAATAAAATTGTGTTGATAATTAAGAGCCATCTATTGATTTCGTCAATTCATTTATATATAAGGTGATACTTGAAAATAGCATTGACCCCGTTTAAAGCTGAATCGAAAAAGTACGAAAAAAATGTAGTGTTCGACGATCTGTGAAGTATTTTCTCCGCTTGTGCACACATTTATAAAAAATACACAGGCTATACACACATAGACACGCAATAGTGGAATTACACTTGACCAGTGTGTGCATGAGGTCACACGGAAGGAGTTTAAGCGCGAGTGCGCGCGCAAACCTTGTATACAGGCTCGACTTCGCTGGGCATTAAACCGGTTAACCTAGTTATTATATCCTCCACCAACAATTATAAACAACAATCGACACTCTGATGTCACGCGAATTGAAAAATACACAGTCACACATACACACACACACACACACACACACACACGTACAAACACGTACAAACACGTACACGTACAAATGAAAACGCAGATATTGCAATATGCAGAAAAACGTGGTATTTTTTTCCTCCTCTACGGATTTTTCCTTTTTCCGCGGTTTATACTTGCATTTTCTATACATATATTCGTATGTATATGTAGTATTGCATGCCCGAGAGGCGCATCATCCATCAATCTTCGCTCAACTTTCCGTTTCTACTTTTATCTCTCCCGCAACGACCCCGAGAATCTTCTCTCCTCCTTTCCCTGCCTTCTTTTTTTTTTCTTTTTGCCGGACGTTGATGAATTCACGTGGCGAAAAGAAACGTGCAGAATGGGGAAAGGGGCGGGAAAATGGATTTTCCCGTCGTTCTATACGCTTTTGAATTCAGTTTTTCTTTGCAAGCGGTCATTCTCATTTTGAGTTCATTCGTAATATATACCTCCCGCCGATTATTACACATACAGGCAAAAGTAACGGATTTCCATAAGACCGACGTCGCGAATTTTATCGAAACCAATGAAATTCATGAGAAACAAAATTGCCTAGAGCAAAGCTAAAACCAAAAAATGACAAAAGAAATGAAAAGAAAATGATGAGCGCATGGCGAGAAAAATTTTTTATCGATGATAAACAAAATTTCTTTTCTTCGCAATCACAGTTTGGGATCTTGTTGGCGCATCGTGAGCAAGCCACGCAACCTTTTTGCACTTCCGTTCGGATACCTTTTTGTGGAACGATGAAGTTTATGACGAAGAACAAAAAACAAAAAAAAATAACTGAAACGAGAAAAGTGTTATTGGAGATGAGAATCTATGATAGTTTACGGTTTTCTATTTCAAAAGTCAGATGTTGTATGATAAGATTTTGTAAAAAAAATTGAGCGCGAAAAAAATTGTAAAATTTACATTAATTTGTTTCGATGTGAGATAAAAAGCACACGTATTTTGGAATAACTGAAACGAATGAGTAAATGATGAAAAAAAAGTGCGATAAAAGCTTGTAAATTTGTAAAATTTACATTGAAAAAACTATTGTTTTGTTTACCTTCGTGGAAAGAAAGGTATAACGTTTGTATCTTTAGGCGATTAACGTTTTTTCGAACGAAAAAAGAATGAAAAAGAAGAGCCCCAGGTAACACTTTTCTCCGCGAATGAGCGACGACTAAAAAAAAATCAACACCTGGAGATATCCAATAAAAAAAGAAAAAAAATGATCGGTACGTTCGTTTGTGTCCTGTAAATATGTAAATTAAGAATAAGCATTTATATTTCTGCGCAAAAAGTGTCGGGGATTAACCTTCCTTATATAGCTCAAAAAAGCCGCGAAGCTTAAACCCCCGGCAAATGATTCGCTCTTCTAGTTAGACGTAGGCGCGTAATCGGGTCTCACGGACTATAAAAGAAATAGAGAGAAGCAAAAAAAAAAGGAAGCGTCAAAATATGATGATATAAAAAAGCACTTTGATCCGCCGAATAAATAATGCGTATTAGACGGCGTCTCTCGAAGTCTTATTCGGACAAGGACGGTAGTGAAAGTATATTTTTTTAAAAATCGAGCCTCCCCTTTAGGCCTCCTCGTTCAAAAGAGAAAAAAAGAAGAAGAGAATAAAGAAGAGACAAAAAAAAATATTAAAAGGAAAATCGAGATAAGCGTGCTGGACTTTGCGACGCATGTTCGATTTTTGATAAGCGCGTCGAATTTTCCTTCTCTTTCTAGTCACTTTTTTATGTAAAAAAAAAATGGATAACAGAAACGCTTCTTCCTTGCTTCCCCTACTTCGGTTTTCTATGAGCTTTTTCGGAGTCGCGTGCATTATATAGTTGAATAGGGGAAGATTATACTTTCGTTTTTTCGCTTTTTGCGCGTTAAGGGATCGTCTGTACAAAATTTGATGTCGATATTTCGCACTGTTTCTTGCATCTGGTAGTCGAGACTGTGGATTTCGTCGTACAGTTTGTTAAAATGTATACGTCAAAGTAACGACTAATAGATAATAAAAAAAGATTTAATTTGTATCCAATTTGTAAATCAAACATGAAATTGGACTTGGAGTCAAAATTATACAAAACTTTTTCGTAATTAAAATAATAAAATAAATTAAAAATTTCATAGAATTTAAGAGACTAATATAATATTGTTTTGTGCGATAAAATTAAAAAAAAAAACGTTTTATTTAATCAATAGAAAAAAGTCTGACAAATTTAACGATGAAGTCCAGAATCAGTTGGTTATTCCAAGGTTGAAACAAGGATGAGAAAAATAACGAGAATAAAAAATTACTGGACGACCCAACTGGCTCATTTCACTTAAGGCGAAATCGCGAGTAAAACATCCTGAAGCTCATTTAGCGCGGAGCGCGTTAATAAAATGATGATTACGCCCGAAGAAGTTACCTTTACGGCAGCTATGGCAAGGGAAAAAGAAAAAAGAAAGGCTATACGTAGCTCCGCAGTCCTCGAGCCTCACTCGCGTGAATTGCTTTGTCCGAATAAGCGTTAGTTCTCGCATTTACGTATCATAATAAAAGAGAATCATTTTTTTTTCGCGCAAGCCGGACAATCATATTTAATAATGTCCCGGCTTCTTTTAGAGGCTTTTGTTTTGATGGATTTCCGCCGTTATGATTCCTCAATTTTCGCTCGGGTTTTTCGGAAATAAAAAAAAAACTAATAATAAAAGCAAGAGTTACAGCCGCAGGATTAAAGTCCTAGTGCCGGTACATTAATATATAACAAATTTTAGGTATAAAGAATAAAAAAACTAAAGTGAATAACGAACGCTGACACGTTTCGACAAGGAAATGAAATTCATGAAACTTATTTCGGTATACGTATTCACCGATGAACAAAATTGCAAATTTTTGTACATAAAATAGCCGTACTATTATATATAGGACGAAAGGAAAGAAATAAAAAGTAACAATTTAGCCTCTTTTGAAAGACTCTAAAAAAATGGTACACGTAACAAGTATTAAATTTATTCGCTTCAAAATAATTAAACTTATCCACGCTGTATTCCCTCCCTAAGTGAAACTGATACCTATATATTCATTCGAATTGTGGCATACCCGAGGTAATTTATGTAAGCTTTAGGTAAAAGAAACACACAAACACACACAACGTACTCACTAATCACATCCACGCATTTAACAAATAATTAATAAAAAAAAAAAACAAAGCATAAAATAAAAGCGTAAAAATGTAAACGTTAAATTATACACACACGATACATTCATTTATGCAATAAGGGAAGTAAGGAGAAACAGAATAACGATTCTTATACACACTCACACCCATAAATTATTCTTATTCTTATTATTATTATTATTAAATACACACGTGACACTTATAAGTAAAGAAGATAAAAATTGAAAATAAGACACGTTGAAACAAAATACTAAGGTAAAATATAAAAAAAAAACAAGTCGCACGTTAAGCGTAATATCGAGCAAATATTCGACATGAAAAAAAAAAATAAAAAAAAATAATAAACAAGTACTATAGCTGTAACACTCTTTAGTCTTTAAGTGCGACTGATATTATAGAGGGCGCAAGTTTTATGCGAATGCGATGCGTGTCAGAGTGAGATATAAATGATATATATTAATATATGCGCAGGAGAGTTTGGTTATCTATCAGACAGGATCGATTTCACGCGAGCGTCTCGACAATTTCCACACGGTTTTTCCCATTCTCTGATGACAAAGTACAGACCAGAGAAAAACACTCGCATTTCTCGACAAAATTGAATAATTTCACTTTTTTTATACTCGTTTGTAGTTTTATTTTACAGTTTTCACGATAAATATTTATAACAGTACAAATACATGAATTATACTATAACTGCCAAAAGTCTAAGTTCCCGATGAAACTGTCGAAGCACGTTAAAGAAACAAGCAGTAGCGCGCACAATTAACATTTAACATTTCCAACTAATTTCATCAAGCGCAAATTGAAATTGAGCAGTTTTGCCGGTGTGTCGGGGTATAAGTGAAATCTCGGTGGAAATTCGCCAGAGTCGCTCGCGCCGAATGAGCTCACATCAAAATTATGACAGCAACACACACCCATACACAACCCAAGTCACACAAATACAATAGTGCAATACAAGCATTCCGTTTTGAACGAACTCTTCGAAATTTCCGATGCGATGAGGATGTATACAGCACATACGTCTGTTGATAACAAATGGTAAATACGGACACACGATCCAAGTATATGATATATTAAAAAAAAAAGAGAAAAAAAAAGCAAACAAACAAGTGAACTTTACACTCGTCGCGGTGATATAACTTGCGTTTAAGCACGCTGTAATATTTAAGGAATTAATCTTTAAGTCTCCGAGTTATAGCAAAGCAAAACAAAAACAAAAAAAAAATTGCAAAAGCGGCGTTGCATTCGATTTCGAGGAGAGTCGACGAGGGTGAGACGGTAGAAGGGATAAAAAAGAGGGAATCGACGTTGCAATAAATACATTTAGGTTATAGGTTTGATGATAAAGGAAATGAATGAAAAAGTGTGAGGAAAGGCGAGTTTCGACATGAACCAAAAGCGAAAAAAAAAAACGAAAACAAAAAAAAGAAAACCAATGTGCAGAGAGAGACGCTAAGCGGCGCCAGAGAGAAAAAGAGCGAGAGATGAAAAAGAAACGAGAAAAAAAAATTGCGAGGCGCTCCGAGGTACAGCTGCGATCGTTGCTTCTGCGTCGGGGTAAAGCGTAGAGTACACGCGTTGTCGAGCTGAAAAAATGCCGCAGACACACGGCTTGTCGAGTTGACAAAATGCCCTATCCCCCCCAAGTATAGCATAAATTTCTAGCTACGCTCTTTTTTTCTGTCCCGCAGTTGTTTTTTCGACACACTGCCTAGTTCGCTGAATAACAATGAAATATAGATAATTTCGTGAAATAGAGCCGAGCTTGCTGATTTTTTTTCCCCTTTTTTTTGGACGAATAATCGTGGTGTATACGCTACGAGGCTAATGCGTAAAATTTTACGCGGAACATATCTCGTTCCGTTAGTGAATCGTCCTGGCATACACGACAATCCGTGTGTGTGCGAGCCGTGTAATTTTTAGTCCGCACAAACGAGACTTTCTCTTTTATCCTCGTCCAGGGTTTTGATGAGCTATTTAAGTTATACGAATTACTCGCCCTCGTTTGTTTGTATCGTCCTAGCATAAGCGCATATACTTTGTACAAGTCGTCATTGAGAGTATTTCCGTCCGTGTTTTTTAACGTTGCGTTTCATTCTTACAATAGCTGCGCGTAAGACAGACACATGCACACACACAGACTGTGCAGATACGTAATATATATAGGTAATATACATAAGACGGCGCAACGCGGCGCCGGCCTTAAATAAAGACTGGAAGTGGCACGTTTACTTAAAAAAAAAATAATAAATAAATGAACGGGGCAGGCGAATCTTGGCAGTTGCACCTCGGAGGAACGAATCGCGAGATCGAGGCTTTTCGTCTGAGCGTTTTCCGGCGGGAGAGACACGCGCCAAAGTTTGTAACTCAAAGTTCAAAACGACGCATTCTTAATCTTGTCACGTGGCACTGGGGATATTTTTCTCCTCGCGAAACGGAACACCGACATCCTCGCGATTTGTCACCGCTCACGTGACCGGTTGAATCTTTGGGAAGGAAGTGGAGACTCGCTGAAAAAATTATCACATCCGAGCGTACCTTCGCGCGCGCACGCGAGCACTTTGGCTTAACGCCTCGGTGAAATATTTAAGGCTGCACAACCGTGAAATTTGCTCGCCTCGAACCTGATAAAAGACTAATTGACTTTTAGCGCGGACGGTAGAGGATTATATACGAGAGCCGGTGGTATAAATCGAATGTTAAATCAATGGATTTTCGGTTCTTTAATGACAAGTGCAGTATATTAAAGAGTTTTTTTTTCGAAACACAAATTGAAACTTTGTAAACTTTCGATTTAATTATGTTTGAGGAAAAGCAATTATCTTATAAGCAGAATTATTCAACATAATCTTGTACCGAGAAAACTGCATCTTTTGTTCACTTAATTGCTTATTAAGATTTAAAGTGTCGGATTAATCTTTGTATTAAAACCGAGGATTAAAATTGAACTTTTTTCTTCATAATTAAAAACACGCGAGAAAAGTAGAGTCCCGTGCTCAAGTCTGCGGAATAATTCTCTGATACGAATTTCCCGCTTATCGAAAAATATCCCGCGCCACCAAAGTTTCAGGAATTAACTAAGCGTCGAAAAGAACTCTTTCGCCAAAAAAAGAAAACAAGAAAAGCTCGTGCCGTGGCGAGGAAGAGTGTAATATCAAGGAGACGCCGCCGGAAAATCCTCGATCTGTAACGCGCGCCGGGGGCGGAGCTTTCCCGGAATTGCTTTAAATCGATTATTTTGCACACACACACAAGAGTTGCAGCCGTGAAATCTCCGCTTTTCGCGCTCGTCCAGCCACCCATGAACAGAACAAACAAAAAATGTTCGAGACTCTCTTTTTACTTTGTCGTTTTTTTTTTAGTTTTTTTTTAAACCAAACCTGTAAATAAGACTCTCTACCCTACCCCTCTTTCCAACCTTGAAGTAATTGCATTTGTCCCATACGCAGAGCCGCTCAAGGCCGAACCTTCCCAGTATTCAGCATTCAGTATTCGCGGGATGACAAAAGGAGTTAAGAGGTGAAACGATAAGAAAAAAAAAAAGAAAAAAAGCAGCCCAACGAGCGGCTTTGTCGACCCATTCGATTCCCGGTGCTGGCTTTTCTTGCGCGCGCGCACACATACACACACACATGGAGAAAAAAAGCATCGCTGTCTCAGCATTTTTTATACCTTTGTTCGCACGAATAAACGACACTATAGATTCTGCTTATGACGATGCTTTCTTTTTTTTTTCGTCTAATTGAATCGGTATAATTTCTGCCGGAAACTTTTATCTAGACGATGCAGCAGCCAGAATGCAATTTTAAGATTAAAACTATCCAATTTGCAGTTTGTAAAAAAAAGACACTTAATTTGAAAAGTTGAGATTTTGTATTCGGAACGATGAAACTCGATAAACAATTAATGAATTCTTTTGACGTTAACATAGCGCGCTTCGTAAGAGGATTATTCGCTAAAACGATGAAAGCCACGCAGCGGTATAGAACGCTTAGACCAATCATTCGTTCATTTGGTATATCGAGCATGAGAGCAAAACTGCCCTATATAACGCAGCGGCAGAAAGCATCCCCGAATTCGTGGGAATCAACGCTGGAAAATCAAGCTCGCCAACGATGACACATGTTTCCGCAGCCAGTCACCTATAAAATATAGACACACACACACACACACACACGCACATAAGCACCGCGCGCAAAACCAAAAGCATCATCGGCATAGAGAAACGATAGTCAATGGCGTGCGTCCATTCAAAGCCGTTTCTCCATGTCGTCGTTAATTCGCCGCTCGCGGGGAAAACAAAGCCATCCCGGAAATTCCACTATTCGCAGTCCTTCATTAATATCACACCCACATGGCTCCCTCCTCCCCTTTCTGCTCCCACAGCGCACACAGAGAGCCTCGTTTATACCCTCCCGAATACCCAGACCTTCACCAGTAAAACCGTATGATCGTGTCGTTATATTATTTACGACGAGCGAAGAGAGCCGCTGCTGTTGTACACACACACGTGGCGGTTCTGTGAGAGTGACAAATCGCTATATCTCGACTCGCTCTCTGTACACAACCCAAAAAGCTTCGTGCTTTTATTATACATATATATTTTGCCCGCGCGCCCGATACGCAATTAACGCACCGTGGAAATATGGGCGTATGATGCGTGAGGTCGGCTGTACTTCCTCCCTCTCCCCCCCCCC
>UELU01121811.1:0-41709 GCA_900490025.1 Megastigmus dorsalis
CGAAGTTACAGCAGTGTATGTTTTCAAAATCTAACGAAAGTAACCTTTATAAATTCTTGGTTTTCAATTTTTATCTCCAAAAATATAATTTTTATCAATATACCGTAAATGTAAAAAAGTTGTGTTTTTTTATTCTCTACAAGCTGATATTTTTTAAAATTGAGTTTAGCAATTTTGATTTTTGGTAACCAAGACGTCACGTTTTGACTGTTTCGAGTGCTGAGCCCCTTCTTGCATGGGGCCCTTCAATTGCGGACATAAGAACATTCTTAAAGAACTCTTTTTTCGAAAAGTGTGCTTATTGGGTTACCAGTTGGAAAATATACATTAATATTTAAACTACAGAATAATGTTACTCGTACTTTGGAATATAAGTTTTCTTATAAAACGAATATAAGTATTGTAAAATATTAGAACCTTATATGAAGTTTTGAATATTTTTTTTATTTCCAGATTAAAAATGTTACGCAAAAACGAAATACATGATAGATTTTTATATGGTGTGCTCTTTTGAAAATTCTCTTGATACATTTTATTTTTCTAATAAAATAAAGTTATTTATGTGAAAAGTTGAGAGGGTCGGAATCGGAAACGCAGGTGAGTAATAAAGACGTTCGTTTCATTGCGTTGGGCAGACGGGCATATTTGGTAATCGGTCGGGAATAGGTATACAGCTTGTAGTTCTGAGATCGGCTACCCGAACGAGACTATCCTTGCCGGGGTGGACAGCGAGGATACGTTCCGTGGGCCACTGTTCGTTGAGTTGAGGGAGCGACGAGTCGAGGATGACGACGAGGTCCCCAGGTTCAAAGTTTTGGCGAGATCGAGTCCACTTTGTGCGATATCGAAGTGTACTCGACTCAGCTAGTCGAGACTCCATCGGTCCCAAAATCGATCCCGTAAACCTTGATCTATATAGCTTCCAAAGCGTATAACAGACCATGTCTTGAGGCGAGGATGAAGGTCTCGGTATCGAGGTGAGTCGTCGGCTGGTGACGAGGTAAACAGGAGTTAAAGCCTCTATGTCATCTGGATCGCACGAGAGTGGGGAGAGCGGTCGGCTGTTCAAAATCATTTCTATCTCCACGAGAAGAGTACCGAACTCTTCATATGTTAGCTTGCGGGGTCCGGCGATTCGACGCAAGTGGGTTTTAGTCGAGTTGACCGCTGCCTCCCAGATTCCCCCAAAATACGGTGCTGAGGGGGGAAAGAAGCGCCACGTTATTCCGACTTCAGCAAGGGTTTCATTAATCGCGCCCCAGTCGAGCATGGCAGCACAAAGGCAACTGTTCAGTTCGCGATTAGCGCGGTGGAAGTTGGTCCCATTATCGCTCCATGTTTCCTTCGGATATCCGCGTCGACCGTTGAAGCGCACCGACGCGGCGATGAAGGAATCGGTTGTCAGGTCCCCGATCGCTTCCAGGTGCAAAACTTTCGTGCCGAGGAGGATCTGGAATGGTCCAGCATAGTCCACGCCGCATCTGCTGAAGGGATCGGAGGGTGCACCGTACTTTTTCCGCCTACCAACCAGGCGCGTTGTATTGCGCGTTGTATTGCGCGAGCGTACGTGAGTCGGGAACCTCCGTGCAGACTCTTCGCGTGGGCACAAATGATCACTAGTCGAGCCCGGTGGCCCTTCCCGTGCAAGTTGACTGGATGTTTCTTGTCATACGGTAATAACGAGTGCACGAGGCGTCCGCCTACACGGAGTAACCCCGACTCGTCTAAGAAGGGGAAGAGTCGCATCGCAAGCTGTTCGATCTCGGGTTGATAATCGAGTTTCTGCAGGCTCAATCCGACGCAGGCCATAAATTCCTGGCGCAACTCATCGACGGTCATCGGTCCAAGTAAGGGTCGCGGAGTTTTTTTGACGGCAAAGCGGTAGGGAACAGCCTCCGACGATAAGTCATCGCCTTCAAGAACCGATCGAGGTCGAATAACTGATCCAAATGGTCAGCATCTGTACTCGGCATCGCGGTGCTTAAACAGGCCAGAGGAGGGGGTTCGTTCTCTTTGTGACAGTCCATGAATCAAATATCAAAAACTCGACTGTCCTGGGGCAACTGCGGGATTCATGTATGTACATTAGGGTGTCCCTTATTTCCCAAATTCCAGAAATCGATCATGCCGCCCCCTAAATTGATTTCTTTTGACGAAAAAACATGTTTGAAATTTCGAATGACCCCAAATTCAAAGTTTAACCCGTGCCTATAGGCACGACCTTTGGGAAATAAGGGGCACCCTAATGTACATGGATGTATATAGCAAGTATCGGAATGGCGACTATCTGTGAAGAAATTAGCGATATGAATAATATTCGAAAATCTATAGCAACAATTCTTGCTAATTCAAAAATATCAAAAAAAAAAACTAAAAAAAAATTATTGTATGAAACTGACGAAAAATTATACATAAAAAGCACGTATCCTCTACGACAAATGCTTCAATTTGACCATAATAATTCTACATTACAATATTTCAAAAATTTATGTAAAAAATAAAGTGCACATATAATTAGTGCAAAAATAAATTAACTATATATTTTAAGAATTCCAAAGAAGACCTAAAACTAAAAATAGAAAAAAAAAAGAAAAAAAAACAAATACAAAACAAAATGGAACCGACATTCCGCCACGTCCACGTCGTGGTTCTGGAACTAGCTGAGAGCGGCAAACGAAAAAACGAGGAAAAACTACCCTTTGCACGGTCGCTGGGTGACCATATTAGATCTGGTGGAAGGTTGTGATAAAGCAAGTCGATTAGATTTGGTTGCGAGAGGGAGACTCGTTTCTTAAATTATTATTTTCCACTTTTTCTTTTTAAGTATATAATACCCGACGTGAGATGGCAACTAAACTTTAGGGGCAATTTTTACCATGTTCCCTTCATCTGAGACCAGTAAATCTTTTTTAAAATTCATTATGTAATATTTCATGAGTTTTCTTATGGTGTTGGTTATAAAGGTTACACTTTCAAGGATTTTTAACATAGGCCGTGGGCATTCTCCTTTGAATGTAACTTTTTCTTTTATGAATCTTTACTTGTCCTCTCCTTTACAAAAATATTTTATTTATTGTATTTATTGCAGGTTTGACAAATTATATTGAAAAAATAGATAAGAACATTTCTACTTTGGACGTAAGAGTGTCACTTATGGAGGCAAAAATTGAGGAATTGACAAACTTTATAACATTTTCAAAACTAATCCAATTATGTAATTACGCCTAATTCTCTTTTACAACGTTAGAAGAGTTTCACAGTTTTGAGGATGCTTTAAAGAGACAAGATTTGTAAATAAAGTTGTGAATTTGATTTCGCTTTTTCTTTTAACTATGATTATCTAATAATTTGTATCATTGTAAATTTTTTTTTACAGAAAAGGCACCTAGCTCATAGCAACTATTAATACTACCTCTACAGTCATAGAGAATATAAAAAGTTAATTTTGAAACGATTTTTTAAAAGAGAAAAACAATAGTTCGGGAAAGCTAAGATGTTGCTCATAATTTAAGAATCATCCAGATTCCTCATTTTCTGAGAATGACAATGAAAACGTTGATAATGATTTCAATTTTAATCTTAAATTAATCTAATTTAATTTAAATCTTAATTTAATCTTGATAGATTTTCTAGATGTAATTGCGACTGAATCATATACTGAATCTGAAAATGTTCAGTGAAATAACATTTATATATTTAATTTTATTATAAAAATATATTTTAAGTATTATTGTTTAAAATTATAATATTCTATTTAATTTATAAATAAATCTGCAAAAGTAAAATTTAAATAATTATACCTACGTGATTATTATCATCCTTCAAATCCAAAGGTTCATTTTTTAATTTTTATATTCCGAACTTCTAGATTCTGACCGTCAATGACAGACAAAATGACCGTCAAGTCAGAAAAAATTTTCTGGTCAATTCATTATTCACATCACTTCACTCACTGGTCCAGACCAGTACTCACTGAACCCAGTAGTTCTAGTACCCGATGTACCCGTAGTCCCGTGCACTTACTAGATACATCGTGATTCGCTAATCGTGTTGTGTGGGAGTAAAAAGAGAGAAAATTTTTTGCATATATTTATGTGAATCAGTATACGTGTGAGCGTGTAAGTTACGGATACATCCATTGATCGGGTTCATCCGTATCCTTTTCGTGAACTGCAACCTACACCTTAAACAGGGACTGTAAGAGATCAGTCGCTCTCCGTTAATCAAATCAATGCAATCGTTAACTTGTGGATCCTGATTCCTGAGCTAAGGCGGTAGTCGTCCTCTTCTTTGCCACAGTGAAATCTACGATTTAATTAAGGAAACGAAAGGAACCGATTCCGTCTCCAGGAACCTAACCTACAAAAAGCAGAAAACGTCCAAGAGTAGCTCTATTTATCTCGCTCATTTTAGTTTGAACAAATCATTTATAAAAAAGAACTCCAATACATAAGAGAAGAGAAAAAAAGTGAGAGGAAAAAATAGAAAGACAGATAATCATCGCCGATTCGCCGCCCCCTACACATTCTTTGCACACGCACGCACACGTACGAGTATACACATATTATACACTCATATCCAGGCCAGGGACTTTTGACAATAGATAGAGCTGCCGATGGCAGAAGTGCCATCAGTGCCGTGCGGCCATATTGGCAACTTGTGACTCTTCACTCGCCGAATACTCTCTCACTCACTCTTATACGGGGTGGAAAAAACTCTCTTGTCCTTCCTGTCTGTTAGCCGCGAGAGGGGAGACCGATTGACAAGTGAGGGGAAAAACAGAGAGGGAGAGAGAGAAAGACAACGAGAGGTGATTTTTTTGATTAATTATTACGCCAATTATGCCGTGGACAGTCGGTGCGAGAACCTAACGCGAACTTATTTGTGTGGCTCGCGCCAGGTTATAAGGGTATAATACAGACACTAAAAGAATCAATTTTCCCTTAGAATTTTAAAATGGTAAGTAAGCTTTTTTACTAACGACATGTTGTAGATATTTATCTCCTATAAGTCTAGTGTGTCATGAATGAAATGGTTTACCTTCTGTTTGTGTAGAGCTTCTTTGGATTTGGTCAGTCTGCTGATATTGAGATCACACTTGATGGTGCTGATACTAGAAAGACTGCTGATATCAAGTCTGAGGATGGCAAGAAGGAGAGGCATTTGCTGTATCTTGATGGAGAGACTGTATCCGGCAAGGTTCGTAGATATAATTTATTTAGTTCATATTAGAAGGCTACATAATGTTTGTTCATGTACATTAAAGATTCTTAAAAAGCAGTAGTGTAAGTATCTGCAGAAATACAACAGTTGTTATGTACACAAAAACTTTATATCAAATTTGTAACTGAATTTTTTAAAAAGATTTTGCAACTATTATTGGCAATTCTTTAGATTCCATTTGAGTAACTCCAAAATTAAAATTTCAATATACTACGGTGTATTACAAAATTTATGCTAGTTGTTGAATCAATAGATTTATTTTAAAAAACAAAATAATAATGAAGTAATGCTAGTCGTTTAGGACCCATTTGAGTAACTCCAAAACAAAAAATTTGGCTAACTATGATATAATACAAAACTTTTATGAATTATTAAATCAATAAATTTATTTAAAAAAACAATTTAACAACTAAAAAGTGATTAAAAGTAGCAGTGATTGATACCACGTAAATGAATTTTGATGAGAGGCTTTATTTTTGTTTACACAAAAACTAACAAAATATAATTTTTGTTATCAGATAAATATTAGTCTGAGAAAAGCTGGAAAATTAGAGCATCATGGTGTCAAAGTAGAGTTTATTGGACAAATAGAACTCTATTATGATAGAGGCAACCATTATGACTTCAGTAGTTTAGTGAAGGAACTTGCAAGGCCAGGAGAACTCACTCACAATACAAGTTACGAATTTGAGTTCGCTAACGTAGAAAAACCTTTTGAGAGTTACACAGGCTCCAATGTGAGACTGCGATATTTTCTCAGAGTGACAATCGTTAGAAGACTTAGTGATATCGTTAAAGAATTGGAGCTTGTTGTACATACCCTTAGTTCCTATCCAGACATGAACAACCCAATCAAGATGGAGGTTGGAATTGAAGACTGCCTGCATATCGAATTTGAGTACAATAAAAGCAAGTGAGTATCCATTATTAGTTTTGTTAATATTATTGAATTGGCCAATTATTATCTGCATATTATGATTTAGATAATAAAAGTACATTTAAAATAAACTTAACATTTTGTTCCAGATATCATTTAAAAGATGTGATTGTTGGAAAAATTTACTTCCTTCTGGTCAGAATTAAGATCAAACATATGGAGATTGCTATTATTAAACGAGAAACAACTGGTTCTGGTAAATATAATTCAGATTTCTATTTGTAAATGTCAAATATATTAGTTTCCTTTCTTAAGGTGATTTCAGTGACTTATTATAAAAAATAAGAAGTTTTTGAAAAAAATCATAATGATAGATGTCATATGTAACTATGTCATATGTACATATGTGCAAAATTTAAAGGGAGGTTAATGACTTAAAATATGAGAAAAAAGATTGAGAAATGAAAACATCTAACATGGGTTCTTATGGAGATTTTTTTTAGATTCATTATTTCAATTATTCTTATATATAAAAAAAAAAAGATTCTTTCAGAAAACTACAAATATATATTTAAGGTTGCAAGGAATAAGAATATGCAAAAAAAGTAAATGTTAACGACTATTTTAAATAGTTATTGAATAATATATATCAAAATAAGGCTATAACATATGTATTACATATTTTGTTTTGTATATAAAATTAATCTGTAAACTTAAAATTTTACTATAAGATATAATTATTTTATGTTTGAGTTAATAATATCTTCAAAAATTTTTTTAAACTATTTGTATTTTAAAAATAAAACAAAATATTTAGGGCTCTGGAAAGTACCCATAATTTTCAATACTATATGCTGAAGCCACCTTAAATGCATGAATTTTTAAAACAATGAAAGAAGAGGAATTTTTTTTGTAATTTCTTTGGAACTTGATACTGATTTCGTGAAGTTTAATTAGAATACATTTTTGCAGGACCTCACACGTTCACGGAAAACGAAACAATAGCTAAATACGAAATAATGGACGGCGCGCCAGTTAAAGGAGAATCCATTCCGATCAGGGTATTTTTGGCAGGCTACGATCTAGCACCAACGATGAGAGATATTAACAAGAAATTTAGTGTAAGATATTATCTTAATCTTGTTCTCATGGATGAGGAAGATCGAAGATACTTTAAACAACAGGTACATTTTTATATAGTTGTATTTATAAATTTTACTGTTTAATTATTAATTTTATAAAATTAATTTATTTAGCTTATTTAAACTCTGAAAGAAAAATATTAAGGCATATGGTGTATGTTAAAAAATATTTTTTGAAATTTTTCTTACAGTTTTATTATGCGTCTTTCTTCCTGTTTATATTTCTGAATTAAATAATTTTGTACATTATTTAATTCTTAATTTTCAAGAGATGAAAAGAGAAGTCATTTAGACTAGAAAAATCTTATATCACGTAACATTGCTGAATTTACTATAAATTTTCCATTCCATTTTTCTTTTTGAATAGGAGATAACCCTGTGGCGAAAGGGTGAGAAGAGCCGAAAATCTCAATCAGCTTCGCCGCACCTGCCGTCCCACCTGGTCTCCGCGGAGACGGGCTTCCCCCAAGGTGCAGCTCAAAATGGTCCACCCTCTCAAGGGTCTATGCAGTCGCGTAGCGAGAACCCGCCGGCGGATAGCAACGAAAACGATGAGGAGTCATCTGGAGCACCAACGGGCTCGGAAACGAATCAGCCTCATCAACCAATCGAGGGGATGACACGAGAGGAAGGTGATGGCGAGGGCGACAAGGATCTCAGTCCCGAGAGCCAGTGAAGACGGTCGAGAATAGTGAAAGTGCAAGAGGGAAAGGACGCGCGGAAAGTCGGCTCTATGCGTAAACTCACTGTGAATTATACTCGTGCGTGTCGAAGTCGATCGTTCATACAGGAGAGACGAGTAATTGATAGAAATTTCTTAGGATATGTAGGGTACATTATGTATAATAGAAGATTTTATTTGTTAGCTTTATATTCGACGATTAGGTGTCGTTTATGGTATAGCTCTAAGCTTTTTTTTTAGTATGTCGTCTGTTTTTTTTTTTTTTTTTTTTTTTAAATATCGTATTGCTGCAACTTCAATGAAGGATAAAAGTAATTAATTGACATTCAAAATCTTCTTCTTGTAAGTGAACAATTTTTCCAATTCCTTGCACTGGATTTTGTAATGTTATTTTATTCTGCCAATGTGGATTGTAAATCCATTTGGTTTTTAATTCATACTTTAAATATTTACCTAAATAAGGAAACACAAATTTTATACATTAAAATTATTACTTATAATTTTATAATTGGGGGCAAACTTTAATATAGAGATTTTTTATTATTAAGAAATTCAAATTTATATTGCAAAAAAAGGAAAACTTACAACTGTAAGTGCTTAAAATAATTATTTTATATTTGTAGCATTTAAAGTAAAAAGTTTTCCCTTTACTCCTTTTTTTTTCTAGTAATAACAATTGTATTAAAAGTAGATACATTTACAATATTATTTTTTACGTAAGTCCTACTTAACTTTTGCTTAACGCTGCTTGATACATCTTTTGGTTGAAATTTATTATTAGTTTGTGCTTTACTGAGGTAAACATGTGAAGAGATGAAAATTAGATGATATAGAATTTCTGTCAAATACTCATACAAACCTAGATATGATTGATTTGTTGAGACTAAGTACACACGAAAAGAACTTGGGCTTGAGAATTTAATTTACAGGAGTATTATAAAGATTTATTTAATACCAATTTTTAGTCACTTTTATACAATATTTTGAAATTAAAATTTAAAAGTGTATTTCTTGACATAAAACTTTTTGTGTGAACTTAGACACTTCTTACATAGTCATATGTATAATTCATATCAAATTTATGTATATATAGACTTTCCATAAATATATTAGAAAACACGATCTTTACATCGTATAGTGAATAGAGGGAGCTTCTTTTATAAAAAGAAAAAAATATGAAGTTTTAGTGTGGATGAGAGTTGTAAATATTTCGACTGCGTATACAAGAAGTTGGGTGACTTAAGTTCTAAAATCCTCCAATTGATATCTTTCCATTGCCAGCTTTACGTTTATTGAATGAGGTAAAGTTGAAAAATGAAAAATCCAAAAACCATTTGAATAGTTGGCTTTCTTAAATTAGTTGTAATAACTGTTCATAAAATAAAATATGAACTGTCGGAAAGGGGGAAGCACCTAATATTGGTTTTGAAATGTCAAATTTGAATGAGTGAGGTTACAAAATACGTCCGCTGGAATAACAAAACCCCAAAAATACGATTTTTCCATGACGTTTTTTAAGAGACAAAACTTCCCACTAATGGATAGCTTTTCCATTTCTTAAGTTTATAATTGTAAAAAATATAATGATCTGAAACGTGATGAGAAACATGGAATGTTTCATCTTTAAAAAGAGCGCAATTTTTCAGATTTATATCAAGCGCTTTTTTAAGAAAATGAAATGTGTATATAATCAGAAATACGAGTTTTCAGTACTATGCTTTCCTAATTGATGATATTCCTCATCAGTCTTTCTTAATTGATGAAATAATTCATGTTTTTTAAAGACTACAATCATTTATACATATATTTTATTTGTATGCATGTGTAAATAACACTAATGGGAAGCTGTCAGTTATATAAAAAATTAATCATTGTTAAGCCTGAAGGTTTTAATTTTTGTCTACCCTATCAAAGGAAAGGCAAAGGTAATTTTGCTTACTGAATATTTTCCACCCTAATTATGCAGATTTTTTTAAAACTTTGAATAAATACTCACAAACGAAACGCCATATATTTCACAGCAAAAAGTAGTCAGTTTTATCAAATACCTTAAGAATGCAACTTCAGCCTTTTTTTTCGTGCCTGACAGTATAAATAAAATAATTGTAATTAACGTATACAAAAAGGTGAATGAAAAATCCAACAGCCCTAATCGAGTCAACAGAACGAATTGTTTATATATAAAGTCTATTATGTATATTTATGAGGGCCAAGGCAGGTCAGCGGTTCGATTTTTAAGACTCCGCAGCGCTAATAAGTAATTTTTCGCGCTGTAATAATCTCTGTATAAATTGTCTCGAGGAAGCAGCTTAATTTTGAAGTGTCGAGAAGTTAAAATAATTTAGATTGATGGTATATGCTATCGATTAAAATTTTTCCAAACACTAGTCAAAAGATTAGAAAAACAAAATACTTGTAAAGAAATTTAAAACCCAGTATATTTAAATATGTTATAAACAAAAATCAAAATTAGTATAAAATATTTTTTTAAATGTTTGTTTTTACATTAATGTATGTAATAAATTATTTTTATTATATGATAGATTTATTACATTGTCTTGATAGCTCATTATTAATTTATAAGATTTTTTAGAAGGTGTCTGTCAAATTTTAATCGATATAATATATAAACTTTTGAGAATGAGTATTGAGAAGGTGCATAATACCTTTTTCGCAAAGTGCAAAAAACATAAATATGCATTATGCAAACATTTTCTAGATTTTTTGAAAGTGAGAGAGAGTGAGAGATTGATAGAAAAAATTGATCATCTTCTATATACTTTGTTATTTGTTGACCAAAAAAAAAATTCAGAGGATTATGCGAGATAAAAAGTGAGTGCAAAGAATGAATCGTAGATAATTTTACATGTGAAATAATGTATATATAA
The DNA here is from genome assembly GCA_900490025.1 of Megastigmus dorsalis. NCBI lineage: Eukaryota > Metazoa > Arthropoda > Insecta > Hymenoptera > Megastigmidae > Megastigmus > Megastigmus dorsalis. The sequence goes on from UELU01121811.1 coordinate 10,813, forward strand.
ATATATATATATACACATAAATATATTATAATACAACAATTACAGCTGTTGTGCTTATTTCATTGAATACCTAAAAAATAATCTTAATCTTTTACTTATTAAATAATTTTATAAATTTAATTTAATTTGTACTATTTTATTCGTACTAATTTATTTTCCTGTATATTTTTAGATATTTTATTTCCTATCGATATATCAATGAAAAATACATATTTTTATTTTATAAATGATTCTAGTGAATAATTTCTCAGCCTTAACATGTATATCACATCAATTAAAATAACAAAAATAAATTTGATTTTTACCTAAAGTTTGGATTAAAATTAAAGTTCTATAAAGAAATTTTTCTGCATGTTTTTAGTTCATATACTCAATTTACCAGGTTTCAAGTGTTTCTATTCCACTTTGTGTACACAGATGTTATAATTTGTAAATAGTAAATACCTTCATTTACATACAAGTGTACCTATATCGGCACTTCCGAAAGAAAAGTTTAAAAATTTTCAAATTCATTCTGTTTTCCATATAAATATCTTCAGTTTATTATAAGATTATTATATGATAAGGACATGTGCTTGGGTCGGAATGATTCCTAACTTACCGATTTTTGCATTTAATGAAATGTATAGAGGTAGAGATTAATTTTTGTAAAAAAAAAACTCAGCAGTTAAGCATCTCGGTAACATTGTACGCATTATGTGATTCCAGTTTCATAAAATTTCATCTATAATTCATAGAGACTTTAGGTATACCGAAAATTTCGTTCGTGATTCCTAGCGAATTTTGTCTACCGATTTTTCGATACCAAAGGTATCTATGAATTATATGGATAAAATTTTATGAAACTGGAGTCAAATAATGTTTACAATATTGCCGAGGGGCTGACTAACAGTTTTTTTCCAAAAATTAATTGATATAATTACGTTAAATACAAGAAACGGTAAGAGAAGTTTTTTTGACCCTATAGCACATCACCATTTCACAAAAGTGAATGTGTGTATACAAAAATGAATTAGATGTACTTAGGTACATATATATTAGGTACAAAAAAAATTTCGAATTTTAATGCCAATGACTTTCAAATTAGAATATTATTTCGATTCAACATTAAAATTAATGATAACACTGTTGTACCTGTTACAATAATTCTATATTTCTATTTATCTTCGATTAAATTTCCAAATTTATTTTATTTTACTAATAAAAATATAATGTTAATTTACAAGTAAAGTATAAACCAATTCTATCAATATGAATTATAAATAATAATTTAAAAGAAGTCTGTATGTAGTACATAAAAAACAACATAAATTTTTAGAAAACGAAAAACTAACTTTGCAAATTAAGAAAAGTTTGAAATTTTTTTTTCAGAATTACGTTTAGAAGTAACGAAAGAGCTACTTATACTATGCGTAAAATGCGTAAGTATACATATGATAAATCCACAAAATCTAGCAAAAGTTTAGGTAGGTAGACAGCTGTGTGCATACAGGTGCATATATTATAGCACATCTGACATCGAGCTCGGCGGAGCTGAAAAACCTATACACCTATAATAATGGCGTAGGGATAATTCCAGAGCAGCGATAAACTGAAATAAAGAGCAAGACGGAAGATACACCGTCAGTAGCCTGTAGCCCAACCACAAAGCGTCGCAGCACTCAGCAGCGCGTTTATACCCCGCGCTCCGCATTTTGCAGTCTTCGAAGCAGCTGCTTAGTGAGTGCTGCAGCAGCGCAGCAGTAAGTGCAGGGTATACCTCATGTCCGCTACCATATCATACCTATACTTCACGACCGTCACTCCGAATAATCCTACACGCGCGCGCGCAACGCTGAAAAAGCTTTCCGTACTATATACATATATACATGAAAGATCGTCGAAAAAGTAAGGTTAGGTTGTTCCGTTGTCGCTGCTGTTAGCTTTTGTAACTCTGCTGTTGGGGGGCTCCGCGCGACACTCTGTGTGTGTGCTGTGTGTCGTCAATCCCATCCTCGCGACTGACCGGGCCTCTCCGGACACAACGAAAATCGGGAGAAGAGACTCTCGCAGAAAAGTCGATGTGACGGATAAAACGAGAATAATTAAAGGGGAAACGGGGAGCGCGTTCATGTGTATGCGTAACTGTGCGCTCTCCGCATCGTCCGTCACAACAGGGCCCGAGAGGAGCAGAGCTAGGCTGCAAATCGTACTGGTAGTGGGTGACAGGCGACAGTTGGCTGCCTCAGGTATGCGATAAAGAGGACCTCCGGACGTGTCGATTTCTACACGTCGGCAGGTGGTGTACGCGGAACGCGCGTGGGAAATGGCTAGCACAGGCGAGCAGTGAATTTTGTGTGTGCCGCGGTGCGAGTGAGTGAACCTGGTGGTGTGTGTGGTTGCGCGCCGCTGAAAGAGCCTTGAATGAAACTCAAGAAGCGCAAGAGCCTCTGCGCCCAGTGCGTGAGCATGCCAGCCAAGGTCTCCAAGAAGGTCGTCGGCATGATCATCCGCAGCCGCAAGTCCATTATGAAGGACGGAGTCATCACGGTAGGTTCCCTTGCACTGCGCTACTTTGTCTGTTTATCATCTTTTTTGCTACTTAATTGGATGTATATTTACAACTCCGTTAGTTCTACTTTAGGGCTAGAGCCAATGCTCGAGCAATTGTACCTAGGTTATTGAGGGAGGTAGTTCGATTGCATGATACTTGACAGGGGTAACGTAATGTAAAATCTTTATCGAGCCTGTACAGGGGGTTGCAGTTTTGGGATGCTGAGTAGTTGATGATTAGATATGGCTATCGAGTAGTAGGCTCTTGGAGTACCTTCGATATGTATTTATTTTTTTATGAAAACAAGGGGTAGCTTTTGTTTATTCAATAAATTTATTTTTTATTTATGGCATTACAAACATTATTTCTTAAAAACTTTTCTTTTAAATAAGGTACTCATTTTAATTGGGTATGGAAAAATTTTGAAAGATAAAAGATACTCTCATATTAGTGTATAACAGAATATTGATACTACATTAGAGGCTTTACATTGAAGTGCTTTAAAATAAATATTATCTCGAATAGGTATGCCGTCATTATCAGAAGTTAATCTTTATCTTCTAGTCCTAAAGAAGTTAGTTAGTTACAAAAGAAGAGGGGAATATGTCTTATGTTACAATACGTCAGTGAAATTCATGTTGTCTTATGTTACAATACTCAGTGAATAAAAATGGAGGTAATTTTTGCATACATTTATTTGTCAACTTTCTGCCCACATATTACACATAAAAATTTGTTGAAATTATTTATGTATTAAAATAAAATATAAAGTAGTTAATAGTCATATGGTGACACTAATAATTTAAACGAATAGATGTACAATATATTTTTATTACTTTTTATACTTTAGATTTGATTAATATATAATTTGTAAATAACTGCTTATTTACTTATTTATTTTAAAAAAAGAGAAATAATATGGTATATCTTATAATATAATGTATATGTATACACAATAGGTATCAAAAAGGTGAATTCTTCGTTCATTGCTTCAGAATGACGTGTCATTTAAAATTGATAAAATAATAGATTAAGTTATCTTTTGCTTTTTATCTTAATTTTAATATTTGCTTTAGTCAAGTGCTGCACGAGAATAGAAATACTTTTGTTTTTAAAATTAGTAATCAATACTTGAAATGTCATTTGAAATATTTTTAAAAATGTGTGATATTATGAGTGTTATAATTTAAAAAGTAAATTTACATTTATATAAATAAATGAGATAAATCTGTTACAAAAGGATTTATTGATTTTACATCAGAATGTTAAATAAAGTAACTACTTTTCTTAATTATTTTTATTTATAATAATTAATAAAAAAGAAATTAAAATTCTTCATTTTGCAGATTTCCAAAATTATTAAATATTCAAAAAAAAAAAAAAGAAAAATTATTGAATTTATTAAAATTAGCAAGATATATAGAAAGTTGTTAGTCAGTGAGTTTTGATTTGCTCGCATTTCAAAAATTTTTGCAGCAATCATAAAACTAGTTTCCTTTACGAAACATAAGGAAGAATATTAGTACTTAAGTAATTTACAAGTGGAGACTCGACAAGCAATCGGTAAAACAGTTTTTCGATCTGTTTCAAAATGTTTTATAACTACCTCACAATTAAATCGCTGCCTTTCATTAAGCTTTTATTTTTCGAGTCGAATGATGGCACAGGTCGAAACCAACGCGGGGAAATAAGTTTAATTTGGAATTTCCCTTCATTGAGATGATTCCAGCTGTTGACGTAATCTCGGTTAAGGCGAGAATCATTGCACGCGTCACTAAGTGTTAGTAGACGTGGACAAAAAAGTGCACACGTTAGAGCCGGCAGAGGCGAACGCTAAAAATACGCTGAAAAAAATATTGAGATCAAGCAAATTACCTGTAGGTACTGGTGAAGAGCTTCTTCTCTTGCAGATCCTTTAAGAAATAAATACTTATTACTTATTTCGAAGAGAAAGATCATTTTGAGAATGGCCAAAATAATTATTTATTTGCATTTTTTCAGCAAACGTGTCTTCTAAATATTTTTAATATCGCGGTCATACTTTTTAAGTGTACCTATAATACACACATTTATGGCAAATAATTGTTAAATATCGGTATAAATACTGCTGCAGAAGTTAAATTCATGCTTACATTTTTTTTAGAATTTTTTTCTTTTTTTATCTTCCCAGTATTTTAGGCCAGCATATAGATCCGTTGGCAAACTTTTGTGCGGGATATTTGAAAAGCACGTGGCCTACTTTCATCCCGCCTCTTATTGAATTTTCCTCACATCTCAAAAATTGAAGAAGAGATACCTTTCATAATCCTTACTGACCTGCCAATTCACAATTCATAAACCTTCTGCTAATGAATGTTTTCAGTAGCCTAAACACAGACATAACTTTCATATATTTAAATTTTATTGTTGAATTGAGAAACATGAGGTATAAACTGTAGGTATAAACTGTAGTACAAAAAAAAACTTAATTTTTATTCGACGTTTTCAAAATTAGAATATGCATTTTTTTAGATTTTTCTTATAGACGCATCAAACATTATTTAATGATAGAAGCTTTATAATATTTGTGCATAGGTAAATTTTTGGACAATAATTTTGGACAGGAAGTCGTGTAATATCTTTTTCCTGTGTAAAATACTCAGAAACTTAAGTAAGTATATGTATAAAGTCGATAGCTTTTTCTCGGTGATTTTGATTAGATTTTTCGGAAGAAATCACAAGTTGTCGAAGGAATGACTGATTCCATCGATGCATCTCATTTTTAATTTTACTAATGATGCAAAAGCCATATGTCACCCAATTTAACTCTTGTTCTCAGGGTTATACCCTTGTACTATTGCGATTTACCACGAAAGCTATCGTGGCATTTCATTGCGAATGCTTTTATATGCTCTTAATTCGTACTCTTTCTATACATTGCAGATTTGCGTGCTGTGCAGAATTATGCAAAAGGGATTAGTTGAATTAACAGAAAATCTGTAGGGTATTATGTTTTACACACACGCTCCGCGCTCGGCCGAGATAATAAAAATTACAGCTGCAGTTTCTCCTTCCGCGACACTAAAACGTGCTTTATTATTCGAATAAAAGAAAGTAGCTGATTTCGTGTGTGCGTGTTCAACGAAAAATTAATTTTCAATGTCAACATTTAATTGCGTACGTTTGCAGTTGGCTATTTGTTCGTCTAACTTCCTTAACTCCTGGTTTCCATTTTCAGTTTTAAAGATATACTTGCGGCAGTAAAAATATTTTAAACACACTGTTTGAAAATGTCTTTGTACGTCAGGTATTTGCGTATTTATTATAAATGCATCTAATGAAATATATCACTTATCGACAAGAATTTTGAATTATCTATATCGGATATTCTTGTGTTCAGCACAAAAAAGCAATTCATTGTAGAAATCCTTTTAAAAAAAATAAGTTGAGTAACTTCACGTTTGGATCTTTGCATAATTTCTGGAGAAAAATAACTTTAGTAAAAAATTTAAGTTTAATTTAATATAGAATCTATTTCTTAACAACATATATACTTATAAAGGATTATCTATATGTATAAAATGAATTGTCAGTGGCTTTCAAATAAAGGAATTTAAATTGTATAAATATAAAATTGTTTACATTTGTGAATCTTTTGAAAAGCAAAGAAATCTCATGAAACAAATTCATGCAAATATGCGAATTGATTATTTTACGCAGTATATTGTATACATCATAATAGATATACTTAATAATTCATAAAATCATCACATAATGAATCTTTTTATTCGTTTTGAGGTAGATATAAGAACATATCATAAAATCTTGACCACACTACTACTCCATTCTCTCGTAGTCCCTAAGCCAGCTCTCAAGTTGAGAATTTGGAAGAGATACAAAATTCTTAAATATCCTGGACTTTTTAATAAATAAAAATTATTATACACAATTAATACACGGAACTCTCGAATTAGAATTTTGATAAGATAAAGACAAGCGTCATATACATGAGATATTCATTCCTTATTATTGGCCCTTTTTTTGTTTCTTCGAACCCTGTTTTCGATATGTCTAAATGACTTCTCGTGAAAATATAATTATAGCCTAGAAAGTTTTCCTTCAAAATCCAGTTGTCGATTGACCAAAAAGGGTTCCCCTAAAAAGGTAAAATTTACATCGACATTCAGGCCACTTGGTCGCACACTTTCCACCCGCCGAAAAAGCACTTTATACAGATTGGCGTCTCTAATCAGTTCTATTTTCTCCTCTTATTTCTTATTAGTCCCTTTTATCTGCTTTCGTGTTTATACAAATTGTGACTATGCATGCGTATACCTGCAGCAGCAGCTTATCGCTCGGCGAGTCTGACTCACGAGCCACGAGCGAGCGGCAATTCCAATGCGGTGAATGAAAATGTATGTTGCTCGTTTCGTTATGGACTGTATGCGCGAGTTTGTTTGTCGCCCGCACCGCTGCTCGAGTTTTTCTTCTCTTCTTCGCCGTGCACTGTTGCACACGAGGCCGTCAAAGTTTTATTGGTTACTGAAGAGAGAGAGAGAGAGAGAGAGAGAGAAAAGAAGAAGAAGGGCTGGAAAGTGAACGAGCGATGATTCGATAAATTATACCGAGCTGGGTTGGATTCGAAAGCGCGCCCGCGATTCCGGATAACTCAACTAACCTTTTCTCGTTCTCGTTGTGCTTTGAACCGCTGCTGCTGTGTGAAATGTATCGAGAGAGAATTCTCGTACAAGCTTAGCACCAAAGCTGCGTTTATATATCGCAGCTTGAGAAGCTAGTGCTTAGTGCAAATAAACGCGGTCTTTTACTTCGAATTTTCGTTCTCTCTTTTTTTTCATTCCTTTCCATGCGAGTCATGAAACATTGCGATGTTATCTTAGCTTCAAGGCCGCGTAAACGTTCTGTATCTTTTTTTTTTAATCTTTTTACAATACTTATTTGGAATCTTGTTTGGTCATTTATTGCTACGATTTTATGGAGTATTGTTAGGATTCACCGAATAGTTTTTATAATTGAAGTGTGGGTACTAAACACTTTGCTCTTACTATATTAGTATAAATTTATTATATACAATATGGCTATTTTGTGCAATAAAAAATGTGAGTGAAAAATAAAAAATATTATTCTCTTAAATTTTCAAATATTGTTCTACCTTTTTATCGTACAAAGCTACAAAACATTCAAAAATAAGTAAAAATTTGAGATGCTGATGTATTGTTAACAAATCGTTTTCATGAAATTATTAGTAATTAACTCATGAGAAGATACCAGACATGCAGGTCCTGGAGATTTTCTCTTGAAACTTTCTGGAATTACGTTTCGTGCATAATAATGATACTCGTCTATCAGGGTTTTATTGAATAGAAACTGAAAATCAAGAATATTCACCACTCTTTATGCACATAAATGTATATCTATATTGTTTTGTAGTATATATTATAGATGTATACTAATGCATAAAATCAATATGAATTGATGAATATTTGGATTTCCAGGGCCTATTCAATAGCACCCCGATACACGGGCCTCATTATTTTACATAAACTGTAATTCCTGTAAGTTTCAAGGAAATCCAGGACTCGCGTCATCTCCTTGTCCCTTATATTTCAACCTAATATTTATAAATACAGACGGAAAAATGGGGCTTGTGCATCAAAAATTGATATGTGCAACACTATAAATATTGCCTCATAGCTCAACATTATTAGTCCTGATTAATTTTTTCATGGAATTTTAAGAATGTGTGTACTTCAAGATTTGAATATTATAATTTTAGATGTACAATAAGCCGTGTATTTATAGGATACTTTAAACAAATTTTTTCTAAATTTATTATAGAAAAAAGTTGGCTTTGTCTTCTCTTACTAGATTGCTATACAAGCTGTAGATACGTAAGAAAATGACTATTTTTTTGTAAGCACAGACAAAAGATATCAGTACGCAAATGCATGAGGTATTAATTACGTAGATGATAATAAGTTTGTTTAAAGATTAATATAGAATACAGTATAGGTAAAAACTATATAAACAGCCTGTTATCAGGGCATGTATTAATTTGACTTTTTCCCTAAGATAACGTTTTGAAACATAAAAATCTTGGATAATTTTTTTTGTTATTACTACTTAACTAGATTAAATGATTGTGTTAAAATGTTATTGCGATCTTGTTATGATCTTATTATGTACATATATAAAAAAAATGTTCTTGTAACTAAGTACGTAGTAATAATTAAATAATAATTTAAGTTACTTTTTTATATCTGTACGTAAATAAAAAAGTAGCATGACTCTTGTTCATAAGGGGGATCTCATTTGTTGAATCATCCCTAGTTGTGAAGCCAAAATAAGTATTCTAATTTCAAAGACGTGTGCAGAGCCTACCATAAGCGTGATGATTTACTCAAGTGCTATCTATGTATATGTACGAAAGGCTCTAAACGTTCGAAACGCTGGTGCTCAACGATAGATTAAGCCTCCGCGCAGGCTGGACGATAAGCAGCGGAGAGCTTCAGCAGCAACTCACTCTCTCGCAGGGGTTATTAGCTTTTAGAGCTCGCACGCAGCGATGTTATAATGCACTCTCTCTCTCTCTCTCTCTCTCTCTCTCTCTCTCTCCCTCTCTCCCTTCTCTTTGACTCGCCGAGTCTACGTGGTGTCAAAAGCTTCGCTGCTGCTGCTTCTGCCCGTTATATTTCGAGAGTCGCGAGACTTGCGACACACGCGATACGCTTGCTCCATATGTGTGGTGCACACTGTGCAGCTCTCTCTCTCTCTCTCTCTGCACGCCAAGCCAATTCCCGGCCATTCGTGCTCTTGCTCTGTGGCGCGCGCGCGCTCGCCTCGCCGGTCAGTCGAGTTGTCAAGGATATACCTAATATTGAAGCGCGTGTTCTACAACTGCAGAGAGAGAGAGAGGGTGTGTGTGTGTATGTGTGCGTGTGAGCTGCAGGGATGCACGGCGCGGAGGTGATAGCTAATGGATCCACAGATTCCGTCTTGATGAGGGAAACGATGTCGCGGATCGCTTGTACGGGGGGTAGGCTTGAAAAGCTTGTCCGCCAATGGTGTGCGAGCTTCAGGAGTCTTCTGTCAGTGTCCGTAAGCGCTGTTCTATACTTTTTCTTTTAATTGAGTAGGATTAGTGGAGGTTTGAGGATCATTTTAGTTGAGCCAATTATGAAGCAACTGAGGTGGAGTCATTCGAACGTTATACTGTCGGTATAGTCTTGATTGAAGCCGGATGTACAGCAGCTCTAACAGCTTTCTTCGACCAGTAAAAATTTTGTAACACATCGGTGTTACTCAAAAAAATTAGCAGTTCAGGTGTTCACATTATTTAGAAATAGAACTTATAAAAAAGCAGCTGCACTGTAGTGCGATTAATTTGAAACTAATTTCTAAACGTCAAAATAATCGAGGTTAGGTTCAAACGAAACATAACCTTAACTCTTTTGATAAATAACCTTAAAACATTTTTTGCGCTCTGTAGAATTATATGTATTTAAGGGGCAACCGGAAGAGCATAGTGGCGACGGTTTCATTCTGTTTTCGCTCAATTTTCAATATTTTAACATTTTGAAAGTTGAGCCCAATTCCGTGAACTATAAAGAATAGGGCTCAACTCGAAAAATGTTAAAATATTAAAAATTGAACGAAAAAAGTATGAAACTGTAATCGTCGCTAACTATGCTCTTCCGGCTTCCCACCAAATTTCAAGCAATGAGAGAATTTAGTATAAATTTACACACAGATAGTATTTTTTATGAGCTTTCAGAATCAGTCAAGAAAAATAGAGGTTACCTACCTTATATTCTAAAAAAACTCGTCAAAGTTGGCCAAATTTACATGCACTAGATATTAGATATTTATAATAGATTACATTATTTGTTAATAATTTAATTAAAAGTATATCTGTTAATGACAATTTAGAAAATGTATTCGATAGAAAACATAGATATATACTAAATACACATGGAACGAGTCGAAGAGCGAATAAGAAATTTTTTTATCCAATCACTACAAGAGAATTATTAAAGAAATAATTTAAAAAATAATTTAAGAATGTTATTTCTTGAAAATAACTTTGGTTTTATAAAACTTTAAATGGGGCCCCAATGTGATATAGCCCGACTTGGTGAAGCCATCTTAAGGAGGTTCTAGACTTGACCAGTGCAGTCGGTATATACAGGTATATATTCTGCATATGTAACCTATAGGCAAATGAGATTTATACATGAAATATCTACTCTCTTTTATTTCACAGTTACCCTATAGGGTACATTAGAAAATTCCTAAAAATTTAAAAAAATTTCTCTATTACTATAAAAAAAAATCGTAAAGCTGTCATCATCAATTAATTTACAATCGGAAAAAAGAGAATCTTTTCCATAAGACTACGTGTTAAAAAAGCAATAATAAAAATATTTAATTCTCGGCTTTAGGGTACCCTAGCCTATCGAAATTTTAACTGGAGCTTCTTCAATCATTTACCTTGTTACATAACAAATTTGTAAGTCATTAACATCGTCAATTCAATTAAGGAGAAAACTCCCTTAACCCATTTCTTTCCAAGCGGCCATTTTATAGTCGATTGGTATTTGCCTAAAAAATTGTCGAAAAAAAAATAACCAATAGCACTTTTCCGAAGTAAAATTGTCCACTCTTTACGATTCTGAAGTAAGAATTTTGAAAATTCCATTGGAAAATTTCAAAATGGCGGTTTGAATTTGATGAAAAGTTAGAAATACATTATAATAATCAACTATAAAAAGACCGCTTGGAAAGAAATGGGTTAAGGGGACGTCGCGTCGGTGTCACTAAAAATTTAAATTTCCTGCCCTTACGACCTTGAAATTCATACAAGGTTTTTCAAACTTTTCTCTTTAAGGTAGTTGTTATCTAAATCAAAAGTAATGAAAACTATGAAATTTTGCACAAAATTCTGGATTGATTGACTACCTCGTTTTTGTAATATTATTAGTCAAAACTTGCAGCATTTACCATAGTTTAACATGGAGTAATGGCTACAGCGTGTGATAAAGATTTTTCTTTGGATTTTTAAATAGAATGAGTGTAGATAAATACTTGCAATTTAAGATAAAATGAGTCTAAAGTATACTAAAACACATAAAATTTTTTTTTGGAATTCTTGACCACTCAGTTACGGAGTTATTGTTATTTTTCATAGTTGCAAACAAATAGATAAAGGAAATGACTCGGCAAAATATATTTAGTATGACTTATATCGACAGAGTGATGATCTAAAGGAATAATAATATTATTTAAAGCTAGTAAATATTTCATTTTCGCTCATTCTCATCTTTGGTATTTGTTTTCCATTTCATAGCTGTACTTTTTACAGCTTGAAAATAAACAACCAATTAAATACAATGTTAAATTAATTCTGTGAGGCGTCATAAAACATCTATTCATTTATTAATGGTCTATTAATAAATGAGTCATAAAACATCTATTAATTTATTAATGGTATCAATAAATAAATTAATGGTTTATTAACAAATGAATTATATGAATACATTTTTAAATAATTAGTTTTAATAATTCTATTTTATTTCTAATCTAAATGTTCTATGAAAAATTAGATGTTTGTTTCTATTAATTAAAGTTGACAATTCCAATTTTCCCTAATTATTAGTTAATATTGTTTTCGTGTTTATTCATAGCACATTATGGATGGTACTTTATTTACTACACATTTTATATTCATATTGCATTGCCTTATATTAAAGCATAACCAAAAGCATTATCGCATTAAATTAAAAATGATTATAGTTATTACTTACGAAGATGGCAATTTAACCCTTTATGCGTGATGGGACACGTACGTGCACCTTTTTTTACTTTAACGGTGTTACTTAAAAAAGAAATCTATATGAGGACAAATCTATGACATTTTCGATTTTCTGATGGGTTCTCAAAATGTTGATAAATATAATCCACAGTATAGAAATCTTGAATTGCTACCCATGAATTAGATATAAATAAATAAATGAGTAAAACTGCAGTTTTATCACAAGTAATATATGTATGAAAGTGTTAATCAAATTAATGCGAAATTAAGCTTGTTTTACCCTCTGTCTACTTTCCTCTGGGTGCGTAAAATCTATTCAAATGCCACTTAAAACTTAATGTACACCAATTAATGGAAAAATTCTGCTTCTCATATCTCTCAATTGGGATTAATGAATTGGCAAAAATAGAGATTATAATGTTCGTCAGCTTCCGATACGTGCATGCGACTGCTGAACTTGATGTGTCTCTGACGCCATTTTGAAATTAACTAGTATATATAACTCTATATAAGCACTTAGAGCTAATTATTTTTAATTTAAATTTTTTTAAATACTGTACACTTTTCATTATTTATTTGGGCAGATGACGTTCGGAGTGTCGGAGTTTGCTGAATCATTTCACTAACAAGTACTTGAAACTATTTAATTCTTCTGTTTCTTTCTGAAGGAAATTGAGGGATTAAATAAAAAATAAGAGAATGTTTATTCTGATTTTTTTTAATATATTTTACCGAATTTTTAACTAGGTAGAGCTCTTATGGGAAAAAGTATGTTTAGACTGTATTCTTTGTTAAAATCTTCGTCTTACCAAAAAATTAATTAAAAAATACTTTTTGCCTTATTTTACCGATTATTTGAAAGGGAAACAGTTAAATTTGTAAACAAACCTTGAGTTTGTGGCCGTGCGCCGGACCTCGCTCTTTTTTTTCCCGCAACGCTTTATATCCTCGAACCTCCTTAATTTGTTTTAAGTTTCAAATGGTTTGATTTTATAATTTGAATTCATGTCAATTTTTTATTTTAGCTTTTATAACGTGACTGCACGAAACTAAAATCTGTATTATATCTTATCAGGTATTGTCAAAAGTCTATATTACTTATTTAAGTGGACTATATTTTGGTACGGCAAGATAATTTTGGTATGATGAGAAATTGTTGACTACTTAAAGCCATATTGCATTACATTGCTTCCTCACAGAGGAAGCTCTGTGTCGGTGACAAAAAAATTTTTTTCCTAAAATACTTATCAATATTTTTTAAGACTTTTGGAACAAAAATTGTGTAGTTTTGAGAAAAATTTTTTTCGTGTATGTGTGTGTTTGTGTGTACGTATACCTCTGTATCTTAAGAACGCATGTACCGATTTCAAAGTATAAATATTTGTTTTACTCGGATTTTTGGTCGCACGATGGCTGAAAAATAATTTTTTTTTTATTTCAGAAAATTACGTTTAAAAGAGCATTAAATTACCTACAATTTGACATATTATTTTTTGAAATGACTTGCGTCGTTCTTTTATTATTTCAAAAAATGTCATTTTTTGAAATATGGTTAAAACTTTAGAATTTCTTTATTAATCATTATGAAATTTTACTAAATTTGTTTAATCGGTTTAATTTTCAGGCATTAATATTTTATATTTTTTGAGAAATTAACAATATTATGAAAAAAATCAGTTTTTTATTGGATTCGATAACAGGTGTAAAACTGTTCAAATCTTTTCAAAATTTTATATATAAATAGCCTTTTGATTCCTTGAGAGCTGTATATTTATTCTATACATTTGCTTAATAAGTTTTGAAGATATTTCATTTTTTCTGTTTTATAAGATTTTTTTCAAATAATTATATTTCAATAATGAATTGATGGAATTTGATGTTTAATATCTCGTTTTATTTTTATTTTCAAGTATTTTTAAAATATAATTTATTGAATTATAATTTTTCAATATTTGGCGAATGAAATTTGTTTAAAAATTTTAGGTTATTTTATAATCAATGATTCTTGAATATCTAATAAATTAATATTGTATTTAATTACTTACTTTATTTATACAGTATAGAATAAATGTATATTGGAACCAAACATTAAGTTAAAGGGAGCTAAGTGCCAATGAATTGGCAGCGGTTTTTTGATTGCATAGATGGCCATGTGATGATAAAGATAGTTATATCGATGGCAGTGACATTGATGTTACCTATCATAATTACCATCGTATACGAGACTATTGTAAGTAATATTTACTTAAAAATGGAATGGATAAATTGACATTGAAACGCTTAAAAAATTTGTTGCGCCTGAAAAGTAAATTAATATAGGGTCAAAATTAAATTTTAAATATATTTTCTAATTCAAGAATGATTTAAAATCTGTATATTTTTTTTTGTAATATTTTTTTATATTAATTTTCATTAATATTTCTATTTGAATAGATAACTTGTATTAATAATATAATGCTGTCAGTTTTGTAACCTTTAAATATTTTACTTTGAATATTATATTTCTGTTAGGGCCGGCTTGTAGGAGTATTCTTGTGTGTTTCTCCGCATTTGAGTTTCTTCCATTTCATCTTCTCTCTCTCTATTTCTAGTGTTGATGTCAATATCATATTTCCTTCTTCTGTCACTCGTTTTCTTCCCCCATGCATTATTATGTTCCTCCGGCATATTCTATTTTCATTGAATTATTATTTCTAATTTGTGTAATTTTGTGTTGAGTAATATTCAACAATTAATTAAAATGTGAATTAATAATTCACTTCCATTATATATTTTATTAGATTTTTCATCATCAATTTTTATCACTATTATAATTATTATTAGCTTCATTTCATAGTTCTGTGTTATTGTAACCTGTTTCCTTTAAGGAAGTTCTCCGGCTCGTATGATCAAAAAGTTTATTTTTTTTTATAACTCATCGTTAAATTATATCATTATTAATAACATCTATTAATTATAGACTACAAAATACTAAAACATGAATAAATAGCGTAAAAATCATATAAATATAAAAAAAAAACAATGTGCAGCAGCAAACACTTTTGTACAGACTGTACCACAATATAGATATACTTGTTACATTATAACATATCTTTAAATTGCAGTATCTTTGAAGTTAATACCGTAAGCCCTGATCATTTTTTTTTAGTATTGAGGTATTCCTCTATGAGTCTAGTATAATATACTAGTTTTTTGTTTAAATTCTAGCTTTTCAACAAATTATAACGTGTCTGTAACACATGCTAGGTATAGACTTCCCACTTAAAAATCCGAAGCTTTGGGGTTGAATTTCTCGAGATTTAATACCTCAATATATGCTGATTTTTCACCAATCGATAAAACACTTTAAAATGAGTTTGTAAGCAAATTTTAAAGAAAATTTAGCGAAAAGCGATTTGCCAGAGAACGTCCTTAAGGAGGTTTTATCAGTTTCAGAATTAACAGACAGTTTGTCATTAAATTTTACACATGTGTAGAATAATGTACTAAAAATACGCAGTTAAAATTTTAAGTCTATTCATGGACTAGTTAATAAATTTCAAGAAACACATTTAATAAAGAGCCGTATGGGAAAAAATATTTACGACACTCCCAAGTATAAGGTAGAAATTCACATATTAATAAATGACAGTTTATGATAAAATAATTATTCGGCTACACTGAGGAAAAAAAATTCTTGCAGTAAATGATCGTGGATTAACTGTTAATAAATGTGGATTTGAATATGGCGAATTGAATATTCATGAACAGGTGACTTATATCAAATCCGTCGTGGATTAATAGTTAATAACCGATTCACTAATATTAAATGACACAATCATTTAACGCCAAACATTTTGTATTTGAATTCATTTATTCCGTAAGTTCGACATTGTGATATATATATACACTGAAAAAAAAGATGTTTTATATTAAATAAATTCAATGTAATAAAAAAATTTGATTAAAAAAAAATCAATTAAATAAACATAAATTAAAATTAATAAAAAAACATAAGGTTTATAATAAATCGCTAAATAAACAATAGTTGGATGGCCGATGGCGCCGCGTACGGACAACACGTGTTGGTAGTGAGTGTTGACAAAAAATAGAAGTTAAGAAAGAAGAAAAGTAATAGAAACAATAAGTAGAGGGAAAGTATTAGTATTTAAACCTAAGAAGGTAATAGGCAATAAAGTTTAAAGAAGGTGAAAATAATTAGAGGAGAAAGAAAGGAAAATAAGAAGACTAAAGAGTAGAGGTTAGAACGACATGCCGGCGATGGGAAGGCCGAAAGCCGTGACCTCAGGTACGAGATCACAGATGCAGTCACAAGGGTCACCAAAATTGACGGAGAGTATGGAAAGTAAGGTTGCAGTAAAAAGACTGGCAAAGAGTATAGAAGGTCTGAAAGAAGAAATTAAAAGAACTGTAGAAAGGATCGACAAAATAAATGAAGAGAGATGGGTAGAAATAATGACGGAAATAAAATTAATGAGAGAGAAATACGAGAATGAGAGAAATGAATGGAAAAAAGAAAAAGAGGAGTTACACTTGAGAATTAATAGGTTAGAACGTGACCAAGAAAGAAAAGAAAGAGAAGAAAAAAGAAAAATTATAGTAATAAAAGGAGTGGATTTCATATGGAAAAGTGATAAGGTTAACAGTAGAGGAAAGATGTGAATCAGATCACTTATCACTAGTAGTTGTGATAGAAAAAGAAAGTAAAAAGAGAGAAGCAAACAAATATAAAGAAGAAATAAAAATAAGCGTTTGGGCAGAAGAAGCAGTAGAACATTATCATAAGAAATTTGAAGAGTTGAAAAGTGTTAAAATAGAAAAGAATGAAATATGGAAGGAAATAAAAAATAAAATACATGAATCAAAGAAAATAGAGGTAAGGAAGTGGAAAAAATGGGAGTTAGGCCAAAGAGTATGATACAATAAAGAATGGAAGGAGAGAAAAAGACTGGTTAGACGTAAGTTAAGAGAATTAAGAAATGAACAAATAGCGAGAAAACAGTATTTAGAGGAGAAAGATACAAGGAATGGTGTAAGGAGAAAAGAAAGAACATGAAAAGGAGGAAGAAGAGAATATAAAGAATGTCAAAACTGAAGCTAAAGTGTGGAGATATATTAATAAAAGAAGAAAAAAGAGAGAATTTTGGACAGTAAAAGGAGTTAGACAAGGTTGCCCATTTAGTCCAAGATTATATAACATATATGTAAGATTTAGAAGATACCATGAAGGAAGAACAGTAAGGGGGAATAACGTCAGGAAATACAAAAATTTGGGATTACGAAAAGGGCAGGGGTAAGAAAAAGAAAAGGGTATGCAAATGCGGTGCTGGAGAGATAGAGGAGGTTAAAGAAATGAAATATTTATGTTTTATTTTGCAAAAGAACGGGGAAAATGACCACCAAATAAGGGAACTGAAAAGAAAAGCAGTAGCAGTTATGAGAAGCACATGGAGTATAGGAGATGGAAAGAGAAAGATATAGAAAGTAGGAAAGCAAAAATAGATATATCGAAAAGACGCGTTAGGTATAGGACAATAATGACTGAGAATGCTCCCGAATACTTAACCAAAGATTTAAAAGGATGGGAAAGTATTATAGCAAGATTTAGAGTAGGAAATGAGGAAAGAGCAAATGAATATTGGAAGAGTGAATGCGATAAAGTATGTAGAGTATATATAAGAATGAGAAGGAAACAATGGAACATATTCTGAAAGAATGTAAGAAAGGATTAGAAAAAGAGGTGGAGGTGACGGAAATATCAAATGAAGATGCTAAGAGATTATCTGTATTAAAAAAAATAATAAGGTAAGGAAAAACAGAAATTGAATGAAGAATAAAGTGAGGAATGTAAATATTGTAAAATGCGTTGAAACATGTATTGTAAGTATAAGAAGTTCTAAGCCGACAGGTACAGGATAATGTATTAATAAATAAATAAAAATAAATAAATAAAATAAACAATAGTTATAATTATTTTTTTATAATTCGCTACTAATAAAATAGACACGCAAAGTAATACATTTAATATTTTATTTAACTTTAAATTTTCGTCTCAATACAAATTAATTGAAATATGTTGTAATACATATTCATTAACATATTCATATTAAGTATTCTTATCACTTATAGCAACAACACGATGGACTAATATGAAATCCAAACGCACGATAACAGTTAAGAACTAGAGCTTTATGACAAATGTATTCGTATTTAATATAAGTGATATTCATTAATGGTTCTGTAAATACACTGATCATTTAATACAAGACAACTTTTCTCTCAGTGTATGTGAATAAGAACAAATTAATAAATGAAAAGAAGTTCCATAACCTCTAACAATTCTTAATTTCTGACAACGTGACAATGCTTGCTGAGAATGCATTCTCTCATTTTCATAACTAGCATTCTTTGACAAACACGTATTCAAACATATACTAGTGCAGAAATGCGGCACTTGTAAATATTGCAGTAGTACGATAAATGAGCTTAGTCAGAGCGTTGCTCGCCTTGAGCTTAACTTACTATGTATCGATAGAACCTCCTTACATTTGTTCATTTTAAAAAATTTAATTCTTAATCATTATTTATTAAATAGGGTAATTTAGTTTTTATTGATTTGTTTGTAGGAATTGCCATTTTGCAATATTCTTTACAACATAGCGCCTGGGTAATTCTGGAACATATAGTTGACAATGAATTTTCTGTATAATAATAATAATAATAATAATATTAATAAATTAAAATTTCAATTATCATAATGAGCTTGATATTTACATTGCTATTCACAAAAATTCACAAAAATTTTTTCCAAAATTGATATTATTTATTTTCTGCTGTTTGAAAATTATTGCACTACTTTTATTAATTTTTATAATCCAAATATCAATATTATAAAAGAGAATTCAAATATTAACTATTTATTAAAACATTATTTTAGTTGTGTTGTGTATGTTTTAAAGTTCAACTTGGATAGAACACTTTTTTCAAAGACCATTTCGAACAGTAAATTTGAAAAAATGAGCCCTATGTTAATGTTAATTATCAATTTTTAATAAGGTATGTATATATCAATTACCTTAAGGCCTAATATCCTTATAGGACTAATTTTCTTTTAAATTTATTGTTGCCAAGGGTTATACGATGGTCTAAGTCGCTAAGGTGTTAGTTTTGTCACGGATAAATAATATTTCTTTTAATGAACTAGCTAAATTCACGTTCCGCGCGCCTTATTTTAACCTACCCGTCAATGATTAAATTCTTATACGCGTCAACCTTAAATTCTAATACTTGAATATTAATAAATACTTTCTATTTCATGTGTCTACTTTTCTTTATAATTAATCATAGATAGTAAGAATTATTATTAAATATTTCTCACAAGATATCAGTGTTATACGAAATAGCAGATTACGACGCGATCAAATTTTGGGGTTAGAAAATATTAGAATACATTTAATTTATAATAAATTAATTTAATATATAAACTTATATTAAAATATTAGTAATTAAATACCAAACGATTAACATAATTCTTTCATAATTTTAAATTATAATATTAATTTATATATAATCTAATATTTTAAACTTTGGCGCCATTCAAAACGGATGTCTACCCATAACCAATCAGATCATCTCTTTAAATGCTTCACTTCTTCAGGTCATCACTTTTTTATAAGGGGATTCAATTGTTTATTCGTTATTCTTTTGAAAGTAAATAAATAATGTAAAAGTTATACAAATTTTTATATTTAGATATTTTTTTAAACGTCAAGGAGATGAGCAGTTCTATGAAAATATATAGTATAAATACTGTAGTTTAAGAACTATACTACATACATCAGTATAGTTCAATGAACATAATCAAAGTCGCAAAGAACAATTAAAGCAGATAATATAATTTTTCTCTGAAAGAGGAACGCATGACTACACCAAGTGCAGGGAAATCCCGCAAAAAGTCGTCCATACCAATCTCGGATGATGTATGTAAGTAGATACGTCCGAGTTTGGTATGGCACGTTAATTTTCATGGCGGTTTTTGCGGGGCTTCCCACACTTAGCAGGTCAATTTTTTTTAAAATTGCACGGTTTGACGTAGCCTATATATTTCTATACAGGTTTTTATGCGCTCCTATTTGAAAAAGTTATATTATCCACTGGAATCGTTCTTGCAAGAAGATCGAAAGTTCGGCGAACATCCTGTACTAAATGCTAAACTTATATTATGTATATAAATTTTAACTAATTAAGTTAAAATTACAATCACGATGGTGTGCTTTGTTTCAAAATGTTGTTAAAACGCTATTTACAGCATGAAAGTCAGCGTTATCAAAAATCTAGCGACAGAACGGTGCATTTTACAAGAAACCACTGACCTCAGCAAGTATTCTTTTGCATGGAGCGCAGCTTAGGTTTAAACCTTAAATTATCTAAGCTTCAATTTTTTAATTCTTCGAAATATATATGATAACAGATCTGCAGTCCTATCCATAGTGTAATATTTTTTCTAAAGTGAAAGTTTTTATACGTAGAACTTCGTAAGTTATTGGGGCATTAGTTACTGTGGCCTGTCCTTCATCGGTTTTGGCAGTGTCTTTTCGTATAACTAAAAAAAGTTTAGCACCCGCAATTTTTTTAAACGTTGCTAAGTGAAAGTCGAAGCCATTCCGGCCGAAGAATGACCGATCTAACCCCGCTGAATTTTTTCAGAAATTATAATAGATTTTACAAAATAACGTAAACTCTGTTGCAACTTATACTTTTTCTGTGGATTTAAAGAAAACTATATAAAACAATGTTGCATAACATGATGCATACTTCATATTCACTTAGAAAATTTTAATTTTTAAATTTTAACGAGATACTTCATAGTTACCCGTTAGTATAGACATCTAATTCTTCATGGAAATTAATAAAATTGCTTCTTAATGTATACTCCAGTATAATCTTAGTTTACAATAAGGTCCACCATTAAGGGCCGAATTATTTACACGGAAAAAATTGGGGGAAAAAAATACATAATAAGCACCACAAAATAAATAATGCGAAATTTACGCGAGCATGTAGCTTGAATTCGCCTTGGTGAGTAGTATTTTTCTTCACTACCTAAAGATCATATAATACATCGGCATTGGAGCAAATTTTACCTCACGCTAAGGCTTAGCTCACGCCCCAAAATATACACTCTATATCCATGTGGAGATGTATTACAATTAGCGAAAGCAGTACTACTACGTCTTACGTTAGGTTTATCCTAGATCGATTGTACTCTCCAATTTAGTTTTTAACATTAAACAATCATTTATTTATATGATATATAGTTATTGTAACTATCTCTTAAAATGTTGATATACATGTATATATATTTATATACAAAAGTCTCGTCATATTTTTGAGAAAATACAATAAAAAATAGTACATTATTTTCTGTTATAACAGAAAATGTTTGTAATTTATGCGGGAACACGTTCTATCGCATACCGTAACCTATTATATGAATTTTCACAATCAGTCTACCGTTACATTGGTTCAGTTCTATTAATTTCATTTCCAAGCGACTGATATGATTATATATATATGTATATGTCTCATTTTCCGCTGTTTTCACTGATCAGTTTCTTTTTGTCCATGTAATCCCCTCTCCAACCCGCCTTTCCATTCGTCCATCTTATTAACTCATTCATGTACAGACTGGTGCATGTGCGCGCATACCATTAAACTCACTCGCCCTCGAACGTCGTATTCGTAAACATGCGCGATTCTCTTGGTAGAGCAAAAGTTTGCGCATGCGCTGAACTCTTTCCTCCCCTTGTCCGCGCATACGGACATTCCCGGTTCTATTCCTCGAGCTAAACTCGTGTGGAGCAGCGGAGGGTAGAAATCGCGGGTGGTGGCAATGCGGAGTTTCCACGGCGCATTCCCCGTCTTTCTCTTTTTGCCCCGCACACACACGCACACAAATACCAGAAACACACAGATCCTCGCGAAAATCGTCGACGATAGGCTGGACCCAAACAATGTGAATGAGCCTTGGTTGCCGATGCTTGTATATGATGCATATATGTATATGCATCATACACATACGCGCAAATCTTCGAAAGAGTCCATCGCGCAACGCGTTTTAACTTTTTCCTTCTTTCTAATAATAAAATCTTGGCTCTTTCTCTCTCCCACTCTCCTATCTCTAGACTGTATATAGCTTAAACACGCGCGCGACTTGGGAGGGAAAGAGAAGAGAGGGAGAGAGATGGATAGGTACGAAACAAAAATAGAGACAATTTTTTCCCCTGCTCTCTTTCTGTCTACGCAAACGGTTCGTTCCGCAGCAGCCACCGCTGTCTGTGATAAAAAAAATGAAATTCAGAGTTCAGAGATGACAGGCAGAAACCCCCTCACGAGGTCTGCCTTGAATCTCATGCAGACTGGAAGAAGAAAAGTGTGAATGAAATAGATATATACATATATATATCTGTATAGATGTAAGCACATATAAATACATGTATGCGTGCACGAGCGACTACAGAGAAAGAGGGAGGAGTGAGTGAGAAGAGGAGAGGGAGGGAGAGACAGAGAGAGAGAGAGAGAGAGAGAGAGAGAGAGAGCGAACCGTGACATTGACGAAGTCGCTCAAGGTGCGCGCGCTCCTCCCCAGATGAAGCTCGCAGTGCGCCGGAGCGAGATCGAGAATGTGTATACATAGCTGAAGCCACACACACGTGTGGACATGAGGCCTATACACACAGAAGCGGGTGAGCGGAGAACTCCGCTGCTGTCCGCATATTCCTCTTCCTCCCCCTCCACGCGAGATAATCGAGCGCTCGCGCACTGCTCTTGTGCGCCAGAAGGAAGAGAGCGAGTCGGAGTCAGGTCGCCCTCGCGGAGCCGTCGTGTGCGCGAGCGCGCGCATTTGTCAATTACCATCCATCCGTAGACTCCTGGATTCTCGCTCTTTCTGGCTCAATCTCTCTCTCTCCCCCATACTCAGCTCCCATCCCTCCTTTTCTAGTGTTATATCCCGAGCGGGAACGATAGCTGGTCTGCTCTACGTGGCTTCGTCCAGGGCCACGCAATTCAACGACGAAGAGACGGACGAGTGCATAGGCTCGTCTCCGCTGTGTGTATCTGTACGCGTTGGCGCCGATGTGCGAGTGCTCTATATACACTCAGCACACATACACATAAGGGCTCACGATTATTGATCTCCAAGGCGATCGGCTGAGCGACGTCGACGACGAGGACGGCTTCGAGAACAGCTCCGCGACGAACTCCACTTGCTTATTGTTGTTATTGTTGTTGTTATTGTTAGTGGTGGTGCTGGTGCTGGTGGTTGTGAGTGAAGTCCGACGACTATACGACGAAGCTGCGGCAATACTGCGATCGCACAAAGGGGATGTTTTGAAAACGGAGCAGTATAGCTGTCACGACGATACATCGAGGGAGGCTCCGGATTTTCAGTTCGTCCGAGAAATGGATTGTTATTGAGCCACAGCTGCTGGCAAGACAATCGCAGCTTGTGCTTTGGGAACGTTCATTATTGGAGGGTTAGAGAGGTGCGTTTGCTCGTCTCGGCGACAGGTGACTCGTGCGCCGAACAGCTGGTTCGCCACTAACTGTATCCTGGGCACAATGCTGCTTTCTTGGCGCTAGATAATTCAAAGACTGGTTGGCCAGATATTGTCTTCGTTGGAAGAAATCGTCGTTCCAATATATAAGAGCGGTTTAGATGGATGCATGGAAGATTAATTGGAATTTCCACCTAACATAAAGGCTAACCTTCGGCGTATTAATATCTGCTTGGTGACAGTTTTCGGATACGTTTGGCATTCATGGATGGAAATTGTTTGAATGAAGAGAGCCGCAGTACCAGTTTGTATACTGCGAATATACTTGCACATCCAAGCGCACGGGTTCTTCATTTGTCTCAAATAAATGTGATTTTATGTGATTCTGACACTTGTTGAAACATATAGTTAATCAAACCCCAATACTCGATTTCATTTATCTGAAAATCCCGTGACATCTTAGTTGGAATTAAGCGCACCATGACGAACGTTCGATGTGAAAATTCGCTCGCTCAGTGAAGCAGAAGCAGACGAACCAACATACGCGTTACAACAGAACGAGTAAACCCCAAAAGGTGCATCAACCGCAGTTGTCCCCAATGAGATGTCCAGCACTAGGATCGTCTCGCTGGCTTGAGGTCGGCGCAGTGGATAACCAGCCGACCAGCAAGGAGTCAGGAACAGCCATACTGCTGCTGGTGGGTAAGAGGACGATGGGGAGGCTGCTGCGTCGGCAGCATCGTCAACATCATCATCATCATAGTCGGGATCAGGAAGGGGAAAGGGGGAGGTGGTGCATCATCAGGGTCACGAGGCAACGACTGCCGGGGACGTCGAATAGCTGCTAAGGTGACGGAGCAACAATGGAGCGGTTCAAGTGAGAGGGTCGTTCCTGCGGGGCCATGACCCCCGGAGCGACTAGCCTGGACGTGGAGGGTCTGGGCCCATCCTGTTCCGATCTGCACAATTCGGCGGCCCAGGACGGGACCGGGACACCGGGCGCCGTACCTATCAATCCCACACGCACACTCGGCCAAAGATGCTATCAGCATCTCAAGGTCAGAGCCAGCACACTCGACACCCACACTATAATTAGGCCATTATATAGCGCGGAGCGGGAAAAAGATCGGATTCACGATAGAATTGATTCTGTGGGTGGAAAAATATTCGCGCGTGGCTGGGGATGGGTGTTGAAAGCGAAAAATAGGCCATAGAACGAGTAAGGTGAATGTGCCAATGAGATGTGATGTGTGCCTTGGGTGTCCTACCGAGTGGAATTTTTTGTGGTCACGTGTTTGGATGTAAGTTTTGAGTATCGGGATTTTTTAGGTGCTATTACATTTCGATATACTCATACATTGGCCTTAGCCATTAAAATGCGTGTATTCTTTATGAACATTCGTGAACTTTCAAACATTGATAAACAAATATCTTAAATTTATGATTTCAGGCGTATTAGTGTAACAGTTTTTTATTGATAGGTATCTTTTATTGATCTATCTGTTTTATATTTCTATAAAACCACTTTAATTTTTTTGCTATTATGCTTACATACATAGAAAAATTCTTTAATTACTGTTGAAATCTCTTAATCTGTAATAAAATCATTACTATAGTTAATTAAAATGTATTTATACTAACTACCACGTTAAATTCTCTTCGTTTAATGAGAAAAAAAAGGAGTTGACACACTACCTTTTATTGAGAAAATGTGGGTGGTTAAGTATTTCAGTGGTTAGGGTCAAAGTTCGAGATAAGACGATTTGATTTCACGATCCACGTTTCTTAGCCAATAAGTAGACAGCCGAGTCAGCTCTATCCCTTGAAATAATATTTTGATAGTTTTTTCTATATACGTTGTTTGTATATTTTTTAGGTTATCATTCTTACATGTTTATAAATTACATCGATTGCATCTTAATGAAATAAACTCCATTTTTTATTTACATTTCTTTATATTGAACTAAAATTATGCACATATAGCTATTATTATCTTTTGTAGAACCAAACTTAATGGCTATATAGTACTTGGTAAATATTGTAATTCTTGTAATTATTGTTATGCATTGGTAAATATTGTAATACATATAGTAAACAATGTATACAGCCATGATTTCTTGAAATTGAGTTTGTTAAGATTTTGTTAATCGTTTTGACAATTCAATGTTGCAGTTGCATAAGTGACTTGTATTAATTTATCAGAATAGAACATTTATTTTATAAGATGCGATCGATATAAATCTGATTAAGATATTACAAAGCCAAAAAGTTTACGACTCCGAAATCTATATATTTCACAATTCCTTTGCAAAGTAATGTAAATTTAGGTACGTAAAATCTTACGTTTCTTGGAGACAACCTTAGCATGGTTTTGTACTGTTTTTATTTTTCACGCGCTTTTAAAGCATATATTTTCATAATAGTAACGTTACAATTAAACAAATAATAATTTTCATTGCAACGTATTTCCGATGAAAACACTTTCTTCAAAGAAAATATGATATTATTATTAAGAAAAATATTTCTTTATGTGTATTTATAAATATACAGTATGTTTATCAAGTAGGAAAATCCAGAAATCTTCTCGAAATTATATAAAACTAAATTAGTATGATATACGGAAGTCAAATATATAGTAATACTGTAAAGTAATCTATAAAAAGACGATTGCACAGTAGCTTTACCGACAATCTATAATTAAGTTCCCGATGAGGCACAAGTATCGAGTACGGTCATCGAGTTATTCGAAAAAATAGAAAATATTTGATGAAATAAACTCGTCGTAGGCATAAAACTTGATAATGCATTACTATAGATATAGAAGATATTAAAAATATAAAACAAAATTGAGTAGATAATCATTATGTTGATTTTCCAATGTAAAGATCGTTCTTCAATTAATGCATTAGAAATATATCAAACGCGATAATCACTTTTTGTTAATAAACGTAAATAAAATTCTAACCTTGCAATCTATTTACTGCGAAGGTTATTTTTGAATGAAAATTTACTCCACATAACTTAATACGTGATTATACTTATTTTATGAGAGGTCTTGAGAATATGAAAATTTTAATGTGTACGAGTTTAAGTTTGGATTACTGTAGGTCCACTCTAATATTCAAAGATTATTGAAAACTAAATTCTTGTATATTTTAAAAGAAAAACAATTAATGATTTTTCAACTTTCACATAACCTTAAATTTAAGGTAACTCGAGCGCGAGCATTGACCTTAATTTTAAACATTTGTGTAAGAGTTTCTGATGAGAGTATAACGCAAAAATTAATATTATATAAAAATAGTATAAGCAAATTGTCGAAAAAATTTTTTTATAATGAATTTTGTGAACACAAAAGTAAATATCAGCAACAGAAAAAAAATCACTATTCACGATAGCCTTTGTTATTTCTTAATATTTTTTAATTTAAATTATTTTGTTCCTTGATTAATTTTAGAGGGAGAAACCGATATGAAAATTAAAAAATTACAGCTATATGTTGCTAATTTAAGCGACATATTTTTATAAACAAATAGCTGTAACTTTGTAGGTTTTAATAATTTTTTCAATTTCATATCGATGACTCCTTCTGAAGTTAATCTAGGAACAAAATGAGACCTTTTAAATTAAAAAATATTAAGAAATAATAAAAAAAAGCTATCGTGAATAATAGAATTTTTTCCGTTGCAGACGTCTACTTATGTGTTAGCAAAATTTGTTATAAAAAAATTTTTTTCGATACTTTACGTATACTACTTTCATATAATATTAATTCTTGTGCTAAAGTTCTTATCAGAAACTCTTACATAAATGTTTAAAATTATTTAAAATTAAGGTTAATTCTCGCGCTAGAGCTACTGGGGCTTTCAAACTTAAAAGAGATGTTTCGATTGCATATATATCATTTTTTATTCGTTATTTAGAAAATTAAGTTTAATAGGAGCGTATAAAGTGAGATTATCAGTCAATCAATTTTAGGGAGCTCGGATAATAACTTTGTTTATAGCATAATGGAAAACTTTTATGATATTTGAGCAGAAATAATAACTGTTTGCTCAAAAAAATCAAGAGGATATCATTCAGGATCAACTAAAATATAATGCTTTCAACTGAAATTAGAAATTTGATAAGATCTATTCTCTAAGGGAGTGTCGTAGCTATGTATGAACGTGTCGTTTCGTTTAATGATATTTTTTCTATCAATGACAAAAATTAATACTTGCCCTTCAGTGCTTAAGATAATTAAACATTCTGTGTTAAACAATATAAGGCTTATGTGACTTATCATTTTTCTAATTAACTGGAAATAGAAATAGTTGAGGGGAAAGTATACTTAAGCAAAATGTGAATTTATTTACTAATTTCATTCTACAGATAAAAAAAAACTATTCTATGACAATCCATGCAATGGCTCGATAGATCGCTCGTAAGAAAAAAGACGCGACGTACCTTAAATTGAGCTTCTCAAACGTTGTATCAATAAATACTGTTCAATGCATATGAGTGAGAACCTGATTTCACCCTCGTGCGAACGTTTGCACACGAACGAAGCCAGTAAAATCACATTGTCGCACTAGTAATAAAATATACTAGAAACATGAAATAAATAGTATAGGTTACGCTACGTGGAAGGGAAAAGCTTGGACAGTCCAGAACTCGTGTAAAATGACACCCGAATGCACATTTATTTACCGGGCGCCGGGAAGGAATGTAGCACTTTCGGTGCAGGCGTGAGGAAAAATATAATAATACCAAATTCTGATTTATTGTACTTCTGCATCACATGGAAAATACCTATCCAGATCGATATCTACATACATCAATTTGTCCCATTTGGCTTGGCTCACACACAAAATATATACAAGAGTTGAAATGGATCAGTCACATATAAATAATCATGAATATGTTTCCTTGCTTACAGACTTCGGGCGTGGGGGAGGCGTCGGTGTACCACGCGCTGGTCGTGATATTCCTGGAGTTTTTCGCGTGGGGCCTGCTGACGATGCCGGTAATCTCGGTGCTGAACGAGACCTTTCCGGATCACACCTTCCTCATGAACGGCCTCATAATGGGCATTAAGGGCATACTGTCGTTCCTCTCGGCGCCGTTGATCGGCGCCCTTTCGGACGTCTGGGGGCGCAAGTTCTTCCTGCTGATCACGGTCGCCTTCACCTGCGCCCCCATACCGCTCATGAGCATTAACACCTGGTGGTTCTTCGCCATGATATCGATAAGCGGCGTCTTCGCTTGCACCTTCTCCGTCGTCTTCGCTTACGTCGCCGACATCACCGAGGAGAGCCAGAGGTCTAAAGCCTACGGACGGGTGAGTTTATTCAGAGTTTATTCCTTCTTCTGCACCTACATTAATAATTGCCTCCTTTTTTTAAATTGTCCCATAAGCTTCAAAATATCATAGTATGGTTAGTACGTTCGTGTTAGATTGAGAAACAAAATTACTATACGTTTGGTTCAGCTAACAACCAACAGAGTACGCGACTTTCCTATCTAATTTCAGCACAGGATCTGGTTCATCGATTTATCTCAACGAAATTTCAAATTTACAAAATTTACAAATCATTTACTCGTTTCGATAAATGATTTGAATATGAGTACTTGTTCACATACATATTTATTCAAAATCACGTAATTCTTTCCTATGCATAAACTTTAGTTTTAGACATTGTCATTCGAGATAGTAGACAATCTCGACCAGACTCGATCAAAAGTTTAAAACAGATTTATATAACTTGATCGATACCAGATTACGTTAAAAATATAAGTCTTCAGCAAAACTTACTAGATTTATTTTTCAATTTAGATTTTGAATCTACTTCGTGTACATAGTTTTACTTATTCGCATTTTAAATTTAAATTACTCAAGAGTACAGATTCCTATTTGTATAGCACACTTCATTCACTTTAGATAAAGAAAAGTTTGTTTTTCAAGAAGGCCGATAGTTTTACGATTAATTTTTTTAAGTTAAACCCCTAAAGATTTGTAGATTTGTATTTGTGAATGTAATCCTTTTGAGAAAGAGTGACATATTGGATCAAGTATGTATGAGAAGTCAAACAATGTATAAAGAAATAGACAGGGAAATCAAGCTCTATGTCAGTTTACGGCAAATTAAATTTATAATTTAAATGAAAAGCGATTCCTTAAATAATGGGAAGCAAAAAAAAAGCTCAATTGTACTTTGCGAATATGCGTGTCTATGTTAACTTTATACGTACGTGCTTATACATATTTAGGATGGCGTGAAATTACTCTTTGTTTTAACTTTTCATTAGTTAAAAGGGTTGCCTTTTTAATTTAAAGTTTAATTTCATTCACTCCTTTTAACGATTGCCTTCGCAATCAAGGACATACATACACTTTGTTTTTATCTCACTTAAAAAGTTCCATAGTTAAAGTTATAAATCTTATTTTTTAAGAAAAAAATAAATAAAATGATTCATTTTCAATGTTATTTAAGTGTATACAATATTTAAGGAGATTAAGGAACACTCGTTCTAAAATGTAAAACATTTTCTTTTTACAAACATGGAATTTTTCTTATAATAGGTTGTATAGCTCTCTCTATTTTCAACCATTCGTAGACTATTTCAGTTGACCCCAGAGTACCGTGCATTATTAATGGTTAGAGGGGCTAGCTGAAATAGCCTATATATGTGTGATAGTCATTTAGAAATACGGTCAATTGAACAGTAGAGTAAATTGAACAGATATTTGATTTATACATTTATTGTCTTAGAGGTGTACTGCTTATTGATTAATTGTCCGGTGATTTTCTGGGTTCAATCTTCTACAATATGCTTTTGACCTATTTTCGACGTCCGACCCGAATTCTAGCACCTCAGGGCGTAAAATCACAAATGAGAAAAACGCGACGAGTTGGAAATGAATCTCTTACTGCCAAAAACTGATTTAAACTATAGTTATATATATATATATATACATGTGTGTGTGTGTGTGTGTGTGTGTGTGTGTGTGTGTG
>UELU01121812.1:0-10784 GCA_900490025.1 Megastigmus dorsalis
GGGTAGGGGGGTAGGGGGGTTCGAGCCAAGAAGGCGCTCGCGTGATGCATATTTTTTTTATGAACTCGGCACCTTCCGTGACACGGGGAATAACCCTTCCACGAAGTCGAGCCACTCTCGTATCTCCGGGTACTCGTAAAGCGATCTTATTTTTTACGACTTCTTCGTCACGACCGATTAGCGGAAGGAAGAACTGCGCGGGCTCGCGCCAACCAGCTCAGCCCAGCCAGTCAGCGAGAGTCCGAGCGACGAGTCGACGAGCTGTGCAGCAGCGAAGCGTTTGCGGCGAGCTCCGCGCGATCGCAATATCGCGATGACAACACCGAGGGATCGCGATTTCGCTCGGTTTTCTGTTGGGAGCGCGAGAAACAGAGAGAGAGTAAGAGAGAGTCCAATGGGTATCGAGAACTTATTATTTGCGACCTTTGATTTTCTCGCGAAACCTGGTACAAGTAATGTGCACCCATTGCGATCAAATTATTCACCTCGAATTATATATACGAGGCGGCTATATAGATTTAAAGCGTTGTATATTTTTCTTTGAAAATGTATTTAAATATTCTTATTCGTTTTTATTCTGAGATTTTGTATGTATATATATATATATTGTCATCAAATTTCTATAATGTATAAATTGGATTCGTAATAGTTTATACCAATATAAATAACATTTTTAAAAGACCTGAAACAATACGAAATTGCGTGACGACAATAAAAAAAAACATCTGCAAATAGGATATCGAGCCCGATAGGCCTATTTTTTTGGCCACAATTAATCCAGCCATAAAAGCAATTTACATTGTGAAAGCTGAAATGGTCGCAGGAAAAATCACGCAGATCGTCGGGCGCGACGCGTGGCTTACTTTAAGCCGTGTATAGTCCGCAGTGCAGGCGCGCGCGAGCATCACCGTCCTAATTACAGTCTGGGCCTTGCGGTCGAGAAAAGGTCTTAATTACGGTCAGCGGGGCTACAATAGGTCTCTCTCTCTCCTTCTTTCCCCCTCTCTCTCTCTCTCTCTCTGTCTCTCTTTCGAGCTACTTACAATTTTAAATAATTATTTAGCAGTAGCCGTAGCTGGTGGTCGGAAATTTCCTGCTATGCTATTTTCTACACTTACGCCGTTTGTGTACAAGACATTTCGAGTTAACAATTATTGAAAAGCCGGGGTTTCAAAACTAGCATTAACGGTCATAACTAATTTTTACAAAATCGCCCCGCGAAACTTTCTACCGTTGTCGGTATACACGTGCTCGCACCAGGCCTCGTGTGCCAGCGCGCAAAAACAAACCGGTTTCCGGAAATTTTGAAAAACCAAAAATTTGCTTCTATTACGAAAACCGAGTACGTTGCAATTGCTCTGGCGCACTTGTGTCGTTGCCGTTTAATTATACTTTCGATGAATTCATTTACTTGGATTTGCCCACTTTAAAGTGAAACATGCTTAAAGCGATAGTACTATTTGTATTAATATAGAAATAAATTTAATTATAACTGAAATTACATTAATAAGTCGAAGAAAATTTTAGAACGAAAATTGAATAGTACTCTAGTCTAAAAAATAACAAATAAAATCAGCTCAGCAAAATAGGTTCTCAATAATTCTAAATTTACATTGCTCCTTTTTTTTTTAATTATGCGTTCGGAAATACTACGCGGAAGAAATAAAGTAAGGGATGATCCGCAAGCTGCTTGCCCTAAATTAACATATGTTTAAAAAGCGCCATCACCGATATAACCTCATGTGCTTTTATTTCGTGTCCACGCAGAAATATGTTTCTGGGGAAACATTTAATCTATTTACACCGGGGCATAAATCTCTCCGTAAATCATCGCATTTTATGGTGATAATTACGAAACCTTTCAACGGATTAATCGTCGTCGAAAGAAAGACCGAGCGAGGAAGAGGATAAAGAAAAAAAAAAGAAAAGAAGAGCAGAGCAAAAGCTCCTCTTCGATGGTGGAGCAAAAAATGTTCCACTGCCCCCGTAAACGATTTACGCAATTTCCCAAGAGGCTTAAAGGATTTTGGGGACCGCCGCGTATCCGAGGACATCAGCCGTGCTGTACACACACACGCACACACGGACCGTCAATATCCCGGTCCGCACTACGACGATAAATAATGCAATTAAGATTTTAAGGTGCAGTGTCGAATCCTCTTTCTCTCTCTCTTTCTCTTGTCCTGATGATAATACACGAGGTTTAACGAGCGATAAAACCGGGTGACAAGTGTCAAGCGAGTGCGGCAGCGCATTATGTGCTTGCGTGTATTATAATATATACCTGGGACAGTCGGTCTATATGAGAGAGAGAGAGAGAGAGAGAGAGAGGCCACAGGACAATAGGAACCGCCCACTCTTCTTTCAATAATCGAATACGGCCCGGGACTGCGACCTTGTCAGCTGCGGACAATATTTTAAAAGGAATAGCTTGAGATTCTCCGGGGACCTAACCGAGCGAGAGCCTTATTAAAAATATCTTCCTAGGAACTGTCTGCTGCTTGAGTCCCATATGGTCTCTCTCTCGCACTGGCCCCAATATCTATATACCTTCCAAAATTTTTAGGACCGTATAGTTATCGATATTTTGCGCGGGCACACTACACGGGAATGATACCTTTCGGCCCGACGTTTATGTGTACTTTTGGCAGATAAGGGGAGAATTTTTATGCAGCAGTAAAGGAATATATTCGGGATGGGACCATTGCGCAATTTATGCCCTGTTCGGATGATTGCTGTGTGCACAAGCGATTAGCGGGCTTTAAAAATCTTTAAGTGAACGAGATTTCTACTGTGGCTTGGGTATAAACCTTGGGGAAACATGTGCTTTGCACTAATTCCTCAAGGTCACTCTATATAGCCTTTCAACTCAATATACAACATAAGTATAATAAAATATCGAGCATCGTTAGTACAAAGTAGTTCAGCCGATTAAAAATTAAAATTGCAGCAGTCGTGCGATCAAATGACCAGCATCCACTCGACAAAGAAGCTCACTTTGAAATTCCAGCAATAAAAAAAGGGGCGAGAGAGAGAGAGAGAGTGAGAGAGAGAGCATGAGAGCGAGAGCGAGAGAGGGAGAGAAAGGGAACTCGACCACATCATGAAAAATTCAATTTAAAACTAATCATCGAAATCCGCTTACTGTTGTCACTCAAGTCCCGTGACAGTTTCTGCGCCGCCACCCGAGAAATATACAATAGGGGGAGATCGTCGCAGTAGTCAAATGCAGCGAGAGGATCGTCCGGGCATCTCCACTTGGACGTTAAAAATGAAATTACCTGATGCCCCCCACCCCCACCACTTCACCCCCTCCCTTCGCCCCACATATACATATATACATGGAGTTGGTCCGCGAATTTGCGATTCACCCTCTCTTCTCTGCTTCTCCGTCTCGTCGCTTTGCCGCCGCATTACACGGAATCCACTTTGGCTCCGCGCCGCAAAGGACATATTCCCCCGTCCTCTTCCACTTGGCATATAGACGCGGAGGAGAAGTGCGCCGGCACCGAAACGAGTACACGTCAAATGTGCTTTGCGATTTAAATTTTGTCGCGTCGCAAATTGCCTGACAAATCATATTTGCATCTGCCACCGCCGCCACCGCTGCTCAGCTTGTAGTGTTATAGCGCCGAGCAGCCTTTAACGGATGTGAGCAGCTTCTTTTGCACTGGTATACATCTTGTGTCTTGCGGATGTTGGAGAAGAAAGAGCCTATATGAAAATGGATGTTTATCTGCACAGGAAAATTAGGATGATATTGTTTTTAATAGAAAAATGCTAGTATAATAATAAGGAAATTGCCCATGTAATTATAAAGTTAGTATTGTAATTACAGAAATTGTGTTACAATACACGTGTTTTCCTTACTAATTTACTGAGAATTATGCTTTATACTGCTGACACAGTATATAAAAGTTGCAGAATATGTATTCCGTCCACCTATTATTATTGTGATTTCCAAAATTGCCTCGCATCTTAATCGAGGCAGGCCATCAGTAAGCCATACCTTCAATCTGCAATGAAATCACCTCGAGTATGATGGGCCAAAATCATTTGCAAAGTGCACGCGATAATAAAGGAAAGAATAAAAACTCTCTCTCTCTCTCTCTCTCTCTCTCGGCAGAGTCCCGAAATGAATGTGGTAATTAGTGGGGGGCTATCGTATATACCATCTGTCGCGCTAAAATTCACGGCTCGCATTACGATGGCTTTCGTGAATTGCGAGCGGATTCGTCGTCCTTTACCTTGACTCTCGGGCACAGGATGTCGCGTTGAGCCGAATAACCAATAATTACGTTAAAGTGGCGGTCGTCGCGATGTTTATCGAGCTCCGGTGTATAACAAGTTTCGGACGGCCGAATCTACGTCTTTCGCGGCTTGCGCGCATTTCGGTCAGGAAATATTTTGAGCTGCGAAGATGCAGTGTTGGGCCGCGCTTCCCCTGTGCACAAAACGTCGCTGTGATTCCAAAGCGGCACGGGCATGCGGGCAGATGCAATTTCGGGACAATTATATCGACGGCTCTGGGAGATTGCATCAACCGAATGTGATGAAATATAATGTATAATACTATGGTATTATATACATGAAAGGGTAGGTTACAATGAATATTTCTTGAAATGTCATTTGGAGTAATGTGAAGCTCAAGTATATTAAACAGATAACATTATTATTCTTACAAATATATGTATACGGTTTAAATAATATTCTATATACCAAATTAAGGTCTTAGATACAGTTACCCAGAGTTCAAAGCTTATTTACACCCTTAGTTCAAATTTTTTACAAAATCAAAATTGATTTATTATAGAGCAAAAACTTAAAATATATCGAAACGTCATATTACAACACAATACATCAAGCAGCCATACTACAGAAAAAATAAATAAATAAATAAATGAAATTCGCGAAAATGCCAAATTCGTCAAACGTCGAAACTTTAGATTCCACTCTACATAAACGTTCACGTAGACAGAGGCCAGAAATCATTGGAACCGCAGCCGCAGAGAGCAAGGGAAATTCGCGGTGGCGGCGGCATCTAATTCGTTAAAAGTGGCTCTGGGGCTCTTTGGCCCGCGGGCTCGAAAATGGGATTACGCAGTCGGAGCGCACACTTCAAACGACGGCGCTTTATTCCCCCTTGCCTCTCTCTCTCTCTCTCTCTCTCTCTCTCTCTCTCTCTCTCTGTGCCGAATTGACAATTGACAGAATTGATACACAGCAGTAGGCAGCAGCGGCAGCAGCGCGGCACGTGTTCGCGAGGAATATCGCCTCGGGTGCTGGCGTCGTAGCAGGCTCCACCGCTCGATATCACGGGGATATAGGTATATATGGCTGCTGTTGCTGGTGGTGGTGGTGCTGCTCACTGGCTGGGCGGGAAGGAAGGAATGAAAACGAGGCGATTCGTTAAGGGCTGCTCGGTGTAACTGCGATGCGATGCGTCGATGACTCCTTTGCCGCGTTTATCGGGAAAACGGGGTGTGGGGGATTTGTGCCGACTGCGTGGCATGAAATGCGTTTGACTTTCAAATATTGTAAAATTGTATCGTACTATAGTTTAATGAAGCAAAAAACTTGTGTCCATTCTCATTGATATCATGGTTTCGCATTTAAAAAATAAATGGGGCTAAGAAAAAAGAAATGGTGTAAATAATTTTTAACGCAAAATTGCATTTATATAGAACAGAATAATATAAATACTTTTTTAACTATTTATAGAATGCTGTAGTGATACTCTATAAATCGTTACTTCTATCTATATAAGTGCATTTTCCAAATTAATCCAATTCAGCTATAAAACAAACGAAGTCCGCAAATAATGAAGAATCTCTAATACCATCAATTTAACGGATTTTCATTCTCAAAATACTTAGAGTATAGTCGAGCGAGAGCAGTGTGCGAGCGAACAATCGTAAGCGGCCTCTAATACGCGGAATTTAAGGCAGCCGAGGACTTTTATATTTGCCCCAGCTGACGAATTTGGACGGGGCAGTAGACAGAGGCAGCTATTAATCCACCGACGGAAGGATTACCGAAATTATTTCATGGCAGTGGATTCAAATCGAAAGGGGCCTCGGTGGCTATCCCGTTCCCCCTATGTATCCCGTATATACGTCCACTCTCTCCACTGCAGCATATTCTCGTTAGAATCGGCGAAAGAGGGAAGGGAAGGATATGGGAGACAGAGAGACAGAGAGAGAGAGAGAGAGAGAGCACGAAGAAAGCGAAAAAGAGACGAAATCAGCATTGGCCGATGTGTTATACATATATATATATATGATGGACTCGTCGACGCTTGAGCCTGTACACCGAAATGAATATGAAGGGCGGACAGAAATAATGACTCATTCGGGGCTTCGGCGTTATCCAGTCCTGAAAAGTCTTCGTAAAATTGATATTTACATATATACCCCACTTTATTATACATATATATATATATAGATTGCATCTAATGCTTGAGCTAAATAGTTATGAAAATGTGAATCATGTGTCAATGGCGAAAAGTAAAATAAACAGATTATAGATTATGCCAGACAGTATAAGCATAATGCAAGAAACCCGGACGCGCACTACGCAGGAAAAGCAGCAAGAAATGTTTACAGAATCAATCATTATTTACAGCCTGTATATATAGGGTTCGGCCCTGAAATTCGCCAGGAAAAATATTAGACAGTCCATCAGGCGAGTTGCGGTGTATATTATACTGGCGTCGTGTGGCATTCTCATCTCTCTCGCATATTTGCCGAGGGCTTTAATTTTTCTCCATATAGCCGCGTGCAGAAGCAGCAGCGCCAGCAGCAGCAGCAGCTCATACGCATGCAAAGTTCCCGGGGCTCGCTCGGTAGCCCCGTTGTGTGTATTATCCTTTGTCGTGCAGGCTCTCTCTCTCTTTCTCTCTCCTCTCTCACTGCGGGTATATATATCCGCGGGGTGGTGCAGGGACTGGAAGGAGAGGCGTGGTATACGTGCCTCGTAAGGAATCTTTTGTCCGCGGTATCCACGCAAAGGACTTACCCCCTTTAAAACGATGGCGCGCGCAAGCGGCTCTGCAATAAACATCCTTCTCTTTCTCTCTCTCTCTCTCTCTCTCGCTCTCTCTCTCCCTGCAACTAAAGCGAAACACGAGAGTGAGAGAGAGAGAGAGAGAGGAGTAAAAAGAAGCGGCTGCTCTGAAAATATAGTCTGGCCGCGAAGGAGGTCGCGCGGAGAGCAGTTGTAGCCCGGAGACGCGCCGCTACACTAGATCGTTTCGTATTATCGTGCGTGCAGCAGCGTCAAGTGGTCGAGAGAGAGAGAGAGAGAGAGAGAGCCTTTTCTCGCTGAATACATAAATATAGGTATATATATACATAGTTTTTCCCGCTCCAGCGCAGCGTGAACCGAGCGCAAGGAGTAGGCGGCGGCATTGTTGCGTTTAGATGGAAAAAATAATGGAAAAGCGCCTCGGTTGTCACGCTGACTCGGTTTAATATACACGGGCGGCGCGCTAAGCTCGAGATCGAGCTGTTATCGTTGATGGGCGGACTAAGATGTACCGTACCGTATACCAGTGTGTAACGTTTAATGCGAACGAGCAACGACGAGCCGAGCGCGCTTCTCTTAAATGTTAATTTAATTGAGAAAGGCACCTCGTGCACTCGTTACTGCTCTCTCTATCTCTCCCCCTCTCTCTCTCTCTTTCTCTTTGTTAAATTGACGCGCACGCGCTCTTCATTCTTTTCTTTTCTTTTTTTTTTTTAATAATGCGTGCTCGACGCGTCTTGCCGTACCAAGACGGACGTTACCAGTGCTACGCGGGCAGAGTCATCGAGGTTATTGTGCAAGTAAATAGGTAATCTCACTTTAGCATCCTAATTCTTTTATTTTAACTTTTTTCCTTTTTATAACGGGAACTATTTTTGATTTGTAAAGTTATTTTACACATTGTGATGTGTGACTTAAATCTTTAAATAACTTCATAATTATTGTTAAAATAAGTTTAAGCTATTGATGGATTGCTTTGCAAATAATTTCAAGGGATCGAGTGTTTATCTAATGCAGGGTAAATATGCGATATCAAGAATCGTTATTTTCTTACCTTCATTAAATGCAGTAATATTCAAGCGCGTTTATCGATAAATTACTCGAGCCTGTAAAGGTATATATACATCGCGATATACATAGCATCGTAATAGGAATTACGAAAGCTTAATACCATATAAATGTGCAGTCGTAGAGGATTAGAAGAATCGTATATATCTCAGATTAGTCAAGTTTTTCATTTTACGCCGCGTCCGAGCTACATATTATGTATAGGGGCAGAGCAGTGTACATCGCTTTACCACGAAGATGAAGAAGCGCGAGGTAGTCGCGGAACGATCTAGAGGTAATTCGATAATTTACATTATAGCGGTGGGACTCGAGCGTCGAGCGTCCGCGTCGCGCATCGCGAGCCACCTGATGGATATATACCTACTGCACTCATTATACGGCATCGCACATAATCTTTAAAGGTATATAATAATGATGATATGCAGATTTAATTAAGTTTAAGATAGAATCTCAGGCGAGGTCCGTCCGTATTAAATAATATTCTACTCGCGTATACAATCGAATTATTATACTATAACATATACATTTACAAAACTGAACAACTGTTGTGTCCACCGTTCGATGTTTCGTGTTTCTTTTTGTAACGATACATGGAAATAATATAAGAATCGCTTTACGGGAATGAGATAAAGTCGAGCTGAGGAGGATATTTAGATTGCAGTGCGTGCCTCTTTCTAACGTGCGATTTAATTGCGTATTTTGTAATCTTTCGTGGTAGAATGCATATTTTGTATGTACATATATATATATATGAGATCGTAACAATGTCGGGGGCTTGCTCAATAATAGTGTAGAAGCTGGACCTTTATGAATCATTCATGTCCCAAAAGCTGCTTTCATAACTTTTTTTTTCAAGTATATATTATATTCATGCGCGCGAACTGAAATGTAAATGAGAACCAATTAGCTTATAGCAACAGCTTGTGCAAAACTTGATAAAAGTTTCTTATCTTGCTCGTCGCAACAGAATAATTTCAATACAATTAGCAACAGCTCATAAATAAAAAAAAATCGATCGACTTTACGAAGTGATTAAAAAAAAACATCATCACCTCCTCCAATTCGCACACACCCCGAAAATTCTTCCGAAATCCATCAGTCGATCACGCAGTGGACATATAATGCATCGGCTCACACAGCACACATAAGATTGCGTGTGCTCGGGTCATATAGGTGTCCGTCTCTCCCACGTCGCTCTGTGTTCAGACATCGCGCGCATTTGTCCGCCTGCACCGAAATTCCAAAGCCATTTCCAGGTTAATTGTGCAGTCCGTCGCGAGCATTCGCTTTAATTGCCTCTCTTTCTCTCTCCCTCTCTCTCAGACTCAGACACAGAGAGAGAGAGAGAGAGAGAGAGAGAGAAACACGGAGAGAAGGGGCGAAATTGCTTTCCAGAAATCGGTTTGAATCATTTCTGTCACCGGGGGGAATACCCGGAGGGATGTGTCCCTTGCGAGCCGCTGCGCACGTGAGAAAGCGCGACCGATCGAGCGCCGCGATAAGCTTTTACGACACGGCTATATGCTGCTATAGAGGATGGGAATTATAGAGGGGGAGGGGAATGGCTGGCTTGTGTGTGTATACACCGAATGTCCTCGGTCACGAGAGCTATACGGCTGCCCGAAGAATCGTGCCGAATTAAAAGCGAATTGAAGAAACAATTTATGCGTTTGTCGGCTATTCGAGTGTCAGCTTCCTCCGTTCTTGCCTTCGCCTTCGTGAATTCCCTCTCTCTCTCTCTCTCTCTCTCTTTCTCTCTTTCGATGCTTAAATCTTTTGCGGCGAGTATAAATGCGCGCTATTGAGGCTACACACACTTTGCTGGTATTATTTATAAGCAATTAAGTGGAATTTCTTTTGTAGAATGTGGCTGAATAAAATAGGATTTTCGGAACAATTTACAGTCCTGATTAAAAGCTATATAATTATTTGGCACATAGGGATTTTTTAATCGAATTAACTGCCTTTCGGTATAAGCGTATATAGTTTCTTCACTATCAGCGCACGCTGTACATATCTAATTCGAGTGAAAAACGAAATAGCTTAAAAGCTAAAGGACTATAAAAGTTAATTTTATTACGGTCTTTAATGAAAACACACTTAATGGTATTGTCAGTAAATAGGTTTGCTGCGGCAGATATATAATTGATACGACGAAACATTTCGTTATCGTTTAATCGCTGCAACATTCTTTCTTTATAACAAAGAAACAAAGAGATTAAGCTTACTTTGATCACACATTTTTCATGAAATGGTGTATGTTCAGATTGTTAAATAATAAGTGCACGCTGAAACAGAATTTCTAAATAGCTTCATGCCCAAATTCAGAATGCTTCAATACATAATTCTTCGGTAAATCTCATAAAACACGTGTAAATAAAGCAGTAACCAAACCAAGCTCCACAAGATATCTAAAAGTCCAAGAAACGAAAATCAACCCCTGTGCACAAATGAGAAGCATCCGCAGTATAGTCGCAGACTAAGTAGTTTAATACCACAGACGCGTATATATATATATCTCGTCGACAGCACCGCGCGCGCTTATCTGAGAAATAATTCGACTATACAATCACTGGCAGCCTGCACGTCGCCGCCCATAAACCAACTCGATCTCACGCGTGCCGTTCGCGCAGCAAATTAGAAGTCAAACTACATTCTCTCGCCCTCGCTCACCCCCCCCCCCCCCCCCC
>UELU01121812.1:10804-32127 GCA_900490025.1 Megastigmus dorsalis
TGAAAAATAGACGAGGCGAAAAGTGCCGTGCGCGACTGTTGCTGCTGCTGTTGCTGCTGCTGTTGCTGCCGTACGCGAGAGATGAGATGGAAGAAAATTGCGAATAACTCTGCAGAGGTGCAGCGCAAAATTGTGAACGTCGCTATATGGAGAGGATATAGAAGGGAGACACTGTCGGACAAAGAAGTGCTGTAAGAGTGAGGAATTGGAAAAAAGGAGAGGTGCGAGAGCTGCGCGAGCTAAAGCAGCTTTTGATATCGATGCATCATCTTTCTCTTTCTCTCTTTCTCACACACACACACACACACACACACTGCCGCTGATCGATTTTCATTCCGCGATGCGCGAGACGAGCCAAGGCTCCCAGTCCTATTTCGTATATGTATATATATGGCAGCCACGTTGCCTGCGCTA
The DNA here is from genome assembly GCA_900490025.1 of Megastigmus dorsalis. Lineage (NCBI taxonomy): Eukaryota > Metazoa > Arthropoda > Insecta > Hymenoptera > Megastigmidae > Megastigmus > Megastigmus dorsalis. The sequence continues at coordinate 11,219 of UELU01121812.1, forward strand.
CAGGGTGTAAGTGTTCTCTCTCTTTCTCTCTTTATTTCGCTCTCCCGTTCGCTGCCTAATCGATTTACCTCGGCCAACTAACTTTTCACTTATACATCTCCCCGCTTTTGTTTTTCGTCTTTTTTCGCCACGCTCTTCTTCCTTATATATACTTTTCTTTTATTATTATCGTGATAGTGCATTGGTTTTCGATTGAGATTTCGTACACACTTTGTTTTACAAAAAGTTGTATGGCGAGTTTTCTTAGATGTTTAACATGTATAATTAAGGATAACTTAAAAATTAATATAGAACGCACTATACTTAAAAGTGATCGCAGTACTTAATTAATGTTATACATTTTTATTGTATAATTGTGAACTACATTCGTGCGGGAGAAAATTGTGAAGTACAAGAATTCGACTTTGTCGAATGGTATAGAAAATAAACGAAATGGTATTCAATTCTTCATGAAACGCACAGAAATGAGTAAATAACGCGTTAATTGAAAACAAAGGATATACATCACACGGTCTAAGCAGGCTTAATTGCAATAAATCGAAAGGCCGGAATCGTAAAATCTGTCCGCGGGCGGCGGCAAAAGGTCGCCGACATCGTCGTCGGCGGCTTCGGCTGCGCGGCATTGACTCTCTTTAGCATAAATAAATCGGCGCCCCGCGCTTGCGCGCGCTTCTCTCCCTCTTCCTCTTCTCCTCCCCCACTATACCAGCTCAGCTCCCTCCACACTTTCGTCATCTCGGTTAATGATGAACACTCCGCGAGCCACGCGGTCAGCTTTTATATATGTATACGCGCAAAAAGGACCCCGGCGCATATAAGATACCGGCAGCGCGCCCCAGACTCCCGGCCAACTTTACGAGCACTCTTGTAATTATCTCCAATAAATATCTCCTCCCCCTCTCTCCCCCCTTCTCTCTCTCTCTCTCTCTCTGTCTCATCCGCATAGCCACACCAGTAGGTAGTGAGAGAGAGAGAGAGAAAGAGAATATATCGAAAATACTTTGGTGGGTCAGAGGTGAATACCATCCCCACCTCCATCTTTCGATCAGGGTATTATACACACCTCTAGCTCTCTCTGTTCACCATTCTCTCTCTCTCTCTCTCTCTCCCTGTTTCTATCCCGCCGCACTGATAAATTTATAATGCTAAAAAGTGGCGAGGAATGCGCGGCGCATCTTCTCGTGGGGGCCGCCGACGTATATGGAAAGTCGAGTACAGTCCGTATAAGAGGCGATATGGAGCGCGCGACGTCGGGGGCTGAGCTAATTTTCGCGATTCGGATCTCCGTTTATGAAGAAGGGGTCGAGGTAGACGTAGAGAGAGAGTGAGAGAGATAAGAGTTGCGGATACAGCCGTAGATGAACGTGAGAGAGAGAGAGAGAGAGAGAAGTTGCAGGAGAGAAACCCACTGTGCACCGCGTGAAACGTATTAAGATTGCACGCCGTATATGCGATGCGATTATGCGTGTGTTATGTATATATGCAGCAGCTCTTGGCGCAAGTGTATTATTACGCGGCACATGCGCGCGCGGCTAGATGCAAGTAACGTCGGTAAATGATACGCTTTTAGCTTATAGGCTTATTTTAATTTGCGACTTTATTTTATTTCAATTATTTATTATCTCCTGCACTGCAGTTTGCCCTAGACGCGTGCAGTGTGTATCGCAGTGTGTGCGGCCGGATTGTTCACGACGTTATATATAGAAAAAGAAGAAGGTATAGTTGTTTGTTTAATTATACAGCGACCGAGTGACTTTCCGAGTGAGCTTATATGTTAAATTTCAATTAATAGCTTTGAGCACCATAAGGAAAAATCTCAACTATTTAATTGAAACGAATTAGCCACAATCACAACCTTTTTCATTCAAAATTCAGTTACAATATACATCTAACGATTACTCGCAGCTCTCGCTAAGCCAATCAACAACTCTTCAAAATTAATCGATCGAATTATGTAGCAGTTTTCTCAAAATTCAATAATCGCAAAGGTGCACCTCATCAGAACAAACATAGCCAGCGATCAAATCCATGGACACGTCGTACACGCGCGAGGCGATCGTCAGATGCGTGCGCACACACATATAATAATGCACACACACTCTAGAGAGAGAGCGAGAGCCGCGCGTGGCAATTATTCTTTATTACTCCCGGAACATTTCTCACTTATAAAACAATCAGCGTGCGTCGACGTTGAATGATTATTCGAAGCGCGCGAGACGCTTGTTCCTGCTCCTTTTCTGCTTTTTTTTCTTTCCGCCGATTCCTCGGTGTATAGACGCGCAGAGACGACGAGACGACGAGAGTCGTAATGCGGCGCGCGGCGCAAGAAAGAGACTCGCTAGCGCGCGCGCGTCCAGTCACTTTAATGTCTTTCTACGGATATTATTCGTGAGCCCTGTGGACGCTGCCGAGCGCGCATTAGAGGATCGTTGGACTCTCTCTCTCTCTCTCTCTCTCTCTCTTGAGGAGAAGATCCGTAACGGATCTGTAGTATGTAGCGAGGAGGGAAAGGAAGCGTATATTCGACATTAACACGAGTCCGTTAAGTAGCCGCGACGACGGCAGCTCCGGAGACCTTTTTTCTTATGGCTGTTTTTCTCGCCGGGGTTTTTCAACGAGGACTGGACTTGTTTTTTTTTCTTGCGCGCGATACCGGAGAGGATAAATTCCGGCAGGTTGTAAAGAATAAGTGATTGCCATTGTAAACTTCTGCTGCCGCTGCTGCTTCTTCTTGTATAGAAATGACGGGGAGAGAGAAGTCAAACATTGAAAATTCATTTTTAAAACTAACTCTGAAGTATGCAGCAGTTATATTAATGAATCATTAGTGCCTTAGTAGTGGCAGCATCAGTATGACACTCTCACTCGTCTAATATCCGATGTTGAAGTTATAGGCCGCGACCAATAGCCACCTGCGCCAATATTCGCCGGCAGGTGAGTCCAAGTTCGCGCGCGCTCTCGTGTCTAATTGCAGTTTTGCTATAGCTTCACACTTTTTGCCGCGTGCGACTGGCCTGCACTTCTTCGCTACCCGAGCGTGGATATACTTACTGCCCGCGAGCATGATATGCTCCTCTTCTTCTGCCCAACCGCTCGCCACAACTTCAAACTTCTTCATAGCCGCAAAACAATGCTGAGGCGCGCGTGCGTGTTGCTCTTTAGAATTGCAGAAGGGAAAAATCGTTGAGAGAATGATGGCCTATTGTTAGTGGAAAGTTCGCGCTCCTATATACACGCCTTCGTGGAAAACTTGCGCTCTGCATGTGAAGCAAAGTGTGTATAGCTAAGCACGTGGAAAATGGGAGCATGTGGTTTTTCATTGATATATCATTTTAGAATAGAAAAATTCTAAATCATGAAATTGCTGTGCGACCATCAACAATGACCTGCCGAAGTTGAAATTTCAATTTGACAATTTTTTTACTCTTGCGCAGAGGTAAGGGATTTCGAGAGGTGCAACGGACGCATAATAAGGAAAAGAAAAAAAACATTCAATAATTAAACTATTATTATCTCGTGTATACGACAAATGTATAACTTTTTATTCGTATAAAACAGCTGAAAACATAAACGTGTCACCGTTCCCTAACTAACCATAATGCGTTTCTACCGATCTCTCATTCCCCCTTTTCCCGTGCACACTTCGGCCACACAATCCCGCAGCAGAAACAAAAACTCGCATGGCATGTATATATAGATATCTTTAAATAGTGCACACAGTAGCTCACATATTACAATATCCCTGCGCGTATCCATGTGAAGTTCGCGCGATCCGAATGTCCGCATTCACCGAAACGAGCTCCTAAAGCAGAAGAAGATGAAGAAGCAGCAGCAGCAGGAGCCGATTAGAATCGCGTGCGTCGGCGCCCATTTCAATTTTATCCTCTCCCCCTCCACGATTCCGAATTATATTGCATGGCATGGTGTGCAGCGGACTCTCTTATAGTCTCCCTCTGCACCGCGACTGCATAATGCAACGTGCGCGTGCGTGATGCAGCTCTTTCAAGTGCGCGCGCTAGAGAGAGAGAGAGAGAGAGAGAGATGATTTTCCGCTGCAGCCATCCATGGCTATAGGCCGAGTGCACACGCGCCGCGCCGCCGCAGCTCGAAATTAAACGGCTAGAAAGGTGCAGGAGTAGGATGTAATATATAAATTCGCATCGTATAATTTTTCCAGCTCCTTTGAGCTGACGATGTAGCTCTTAGATTCTTTTTTCTCTTGTATATACATATATAGAAATATAGCGAGCCTTTGATGCGCGCACGCGAGAAGTCTGTCGCGCGTAAAGTCCATTTTCACGGGGGAGCCTTTGTACTCGCTGAGATCGTGCTTCGAGATTAGGACCTTGTGTATATTGCTACTGGTGCTTTGACCGCTGTTGATTTCTCGCGAAAGAGCGTGTTTGGCTGGTCAGCCGCCGAAGTGCGGCCGCGATGAGTTTGTTGGACTGGATTGTTATCGAAGTGGTGAGCTGTTGGCAACGGGTTGCCAGCGCGGATTTCATGAAAACTAAAGAAAACGCGCCTGCTTATAAATTTGTTGTCTATGATCGTGTGCGGTGCGCTCGCATGCGTTCTAATTGTACACGCTTCTTTTTTTTTCTGCATATAATAATGAACACGCGCGCTTGAGCATTAAAACTTCCTGGTGAAACGAAACTGGCAGTTGAAATCGCCTCCGATGCATATAATGAAGTATGCCGATCGTTAAACTTGAAGTTGGCAAGGCGCAACACCTCGCGAGATCGAAAAACTACCTCACCAACGTCCGTTTGTCAGAGTGGGAGAATAACGCTACGCGCGCGCGAGCCTCGTTACGCAGCTGCAACGCATAGTCCTTTGTCAAAACGTTCCAGGAAGGAACTCGCACAGTTTTCGGCTGAGCGATCGCTATTGCGCCTTTTTTGCATGTACTTATGCACGAGTAGTTGCTCAACATCGCCGATGAGTACATATATATACATACGCCGTGTGAAAAGGAGGTGGTGTGAATAATACGTACCTATTAACTCGACATAGCGAATCTCGTCTGAGTGACTCTTACGAAGGAAGACATCGTGTATAAAGACACGCATGGCGTATTGTAAGACCGCACACTTGTATTTCTCTTTTTTTTTCGAGAATACTGAGTTTTCTCGATGTCGCGAGAATCCGAGTGCGAGGAGAATGAGGTGCGCACCGGCAAATTATATATATAGCGTGAGTCGAATTCGCCCTTTCGCTCCGTATCGTAACTATAGCGACCTTTTTGGACTGGCATGAATGAGCAGCTGCCGATGTTGTCCCGATCGACGCACACAATTACACTTTCCGCTGTAAAATTTATAAATTACCTGGCGAAGTATAGTTGTATAGTTTGTACGCTGCAAACATTAGATTATTATTATAATTCTTTAGATTTTTTATTCTTGGCAGTGATCCGCGAACTGCGCAAGAATATCGTGTTGAATTATATAAACATTTAAGTAGTTCACTATAACGATACAAATTACTGTTAAATTATTTAATTTATTTGCTTTCTGACTCTATATATAACTTGCGTGCGTGCACCGTCTTTTGCTAATCATAAATAAATAATGAATTGAAAAGATGCTAATAAAAAGAGCGTTGAAATCCTCATAACTTACTACAAAGTGTATATATATCGTTGAAAGAACACGCGTGATTTTCATAAAATGCGCGGCATCGCAAAAACTTCTACAAAAATGAAGCGAGCCACACTATGGTTTAATAGTGAAATATAAAAGTCGGACAAAAAATGGTTCTTATATAATTACGAAAAGTTTTTTTCGCTTTGGACAATGTCACGCACGAAAAGGAATCGAGGCGCAAATACACACGAATCGCCGCCGCCGCGCGACAACGACTCGTCACATTCCGGCACGATTCTATTTCTTTTTTTTTTCTTCATCGGCCGCTCTCGGCCGAATCTCGAGGCGCCCATAAAAAAGGGGTCCGATAAAAACAGCGACACGCGCGCGTCATAGGACAAAAACACTGAAAAGGTCCCGTGTGGTATAGAAAAATAGTCTATCGAAAAATATCACCTGCGGCACGTATGACGACATGCCGTCACCGGCCTAGGACCTTAGAATCATTCGTATAGCGACGAGATGTGCGCGATAATTTGCTCAAAAGTGGTACGAATTGCTTTGTAACATTTTAACTTCTTACTTTTCGTTTGATATTTAATCTTTTTCTCGCTTTTAATGGAGAAGTTCTATAACCGACACGCAGCAGCATTTCATTAAAATAACAAAAAAAAACTTGGTAAAAATTACAAAGCATAATATTCTGAAAAAAGTTATTGCGTGAAAAGAACTAAAGATAATCTTACTTACGATGAGAGTACTTTTCTTCTCGAATAAAGTTTAATCTGGTACGTGCGAGAAGACATCTTCGCTGATTATTCTCCCTTCGAACAGATATTTTTTGCATATATAACCACATTGCAGTTGATTCAACCAAAATCCTCTACAGTATCTTTATATTAAAATAATTCTTCCTCGCACCCGCAACAAACACATTTACGGCCGCATACATTTATTCCCAACCTCGGCAAGTAATTTATTATAATAGCAAATTATTTTTATCATCAGGGACAGCAACGAAAAAAGAATAACGAAGCTCCGAGTATATTGCAAGAAGAGGACAGGAGGTGAATCTCGCGCGCTGTCGCTCGCGTCCGGACGAGCTCGAACAAATTTCTTTTGGTAGCGGTGACTTTTATTCCCGATAATAACAGGCGAGGCCGCAAGACGCGTGGATAGGGTACGTGATCAATTTTGATCTGCTTGTACGTGTAAGTGCACACATATACGCACACACAGACGTGTGCGCGCGGTCTCTAACTACGAATTCGGCGATTTCGGCATAATTATATATACAGGTTCTCTCTGTCTCTCGGTCAGTTGGTCCGTGAGCCGTTCGTTGTCCTTTAGACGATATAGAAGATGGAGAGGTGGGTTCTGTATATGTATATACACGACGTGTGCGTACGAGGACCGTAAAATCAAGGCTTCGCAATCCAATTCGTATAAAGACGTGGACCCTGGGTGACTACAATTTCAGAGCTTCAAAATTAGCTGTTTTTATATATACATATATTTTTTTTTTTTATTTAGAAGCGAATCGCTCGAAATGAAGATTCTTTGGGAGCTACGTACAAAATAATTCTGTAATTTTAAATTGTACAATAAGACAAAGACCAATTCGATATGCGCACGAGCTCTTCTGCGAACCGGCGTCAAATCCACAATTATATATTCACGCCTGCAACAACAATTTCCTGCGACACGAGCACATGCATATACACGCGCAAAAAGAAAAGAGAGAGGGAGAAAAAAAGAAGAAGTCCCCGCAAGGCAAAGCGAGGCTCTCTTGGGCTCAAGCTGTCACCTCAAACGCACAATATCGCGCGCGCAACGTACCGACGCGCGAGTACCAACGTCTGAACTCTCGACGGGGGTTGACTCGGCCAACCTTCGACCGCTCAAAAAAAAAACGACACCGTCCCGCAACTCCTTCTCTCTCACACACATATACATACATAATCTCTCTCCTCCCCTCGTCTGCAATCGGCTGCAAGAGAAGTCCGAGTATATATATAGTGTCGAGCAAAAAGCGTCGAGGTATACGACGCGGGAGTGAAGGAAAATAAGTCGAGAGAGGGGCTTTATAATGATTTACATCATAAACACGGGGCGCGAGAAGAAGGCGCGAGAGACTGAGAGAGAGAGAGAGAGAGAGACTGCAGGCTGCAGAACTGCACGTGTAGGCGCGGTCACAGGGCAATCACACGGCCGATCAAAGGCCGCTGATGCTGAGCACCGGTGCGCAGAGCTGCTTCTTCTCTCTCTCTCTCGCTCTTTTTCTCGTCCGGTCACCTGTCCCTCAGCCGTGTCGAGCGTTTTAAAGGACTTTTACGAGGATATCTCCTCCGCGAGCGCGCGCAGTCCTTCCACGCACGCGGCGCAATGTGTGTCCGCAGGAGGTCCCACTCGCAGAGAGAGAGAGAGAGAGAGAGAACTGCTTGACCTCTCTTCTCTCACTCGATTCTTCCTGACACCAATCTCGCAGCGACTCCGTAAAACGTCCTATAAATTTTATTCGGTGGTTTTATCGTGCGAGCACCTTCTCTCTCTCTCTCTCTCTCTCTCTCTCATTCTCTCTCTCTCTCCCCAACCCCGATAATTTACGGCGCGCGAAGAACGCGCTCCTTCTTTTTTTTTCATCTCTCCCTCTCCCTCCGCGCACTCTTCTTTTTATCACTTTCGCGCATGCACCTTATACCGTGTGTATATATATATATTCGTATATGCACGCGTGTGCGCCGCCGCGTATATACACACGACCTTGCCTGCGATTTTCTCTGAAGCGGATTCGATATCTCGAGTGCACGGCGGCGGCGGCGGCGGCGGCGGCAGCAGCGGTGGTTTTGCCCCGGCGATGATTGCGAGAGATAATTGATAGTTTCTTCGATCTCTCGGCTCTCCAGCGTCCAGGAGAAAGAGAGAAAGAAGGAGTGCTGAACTTGCAACGAGCGTGTGTATGTGAGTGTGTGCAGTAGGTACGTATACAGCGAGAGGATCGGGAGAGGAAAAAGGCGCGCATTCTGTTTCTTTTAGTCTCGAGGTATATATAAGGATGGTTGTTATTAAATAAATTAAGGCACTGAGGGTTTATTGATTCTGGATTGACGCAAGAGAGATCGGTGATGAGGATAAATGTAGTTTTAAGTGCACAAAAGTGTAGCAAATTCAATCTCCCCTCTCCTCCTGCAGAGGCTTCTTTTCAGCGTTTTTAATCGGCCAGTTGTTCGAGCCTCTTTATCGTAGAGCAAAAGGTGATTAATCATTAGCGAGAGCTTCGACGGCTATTTTCGCCGACTCGATTATTACCGTAGATTAGTGTCAAATCGAAAAATCTTTAATTCACCACCAGCAAAAGCGTGCAGTCTATTACACACAATGTATTTGTCGTGTTCGTTCAAAAAAGTTTTTCGCAATAAAAACTGTTATCATTGCATAGGCATAAGCGGAAATGAGACAATTACGAAACGCTGGTTAGTTAACTTAACCTTGAATCGAACGTGAAAAAATATGATAAAATAATTGCATAATTTTCAGTAAAGCCGCAGCAGCAGCGTCGAGTCGCAGTGAAAAAACGATGACGCGGTATAGCGATGCTGAATTAATCTACAAGTATTATAAACGACATATTCAATTGCTTCATTTCCGTGGACGGTGCAGTGTATCGCAGCAAGTCTCGAGTCCTCTGTCAGCGGATATTCTCGATTATCTACCGAGAGACTTGAATATATGCCGGTGTATACGTTAACAGGCGTCCGACACCCGTGAAAATAATAGACGCTTATATTCTCTCGAAACGGAAAATGGAAAAAAAAGGAACGTGTGCACACCTCTGATGATGCAATGATATGCCTAATATCCTCGTTATTTTTATTTTTTTTAATAAAAAGTTGGTCTTTGACGGTGGATCTTTATGATTAGCTTCTTGTTTTACAAAAAGATTGCAATCTGTGTATATTAATGAATATTTTGTAAGTACATACTTTTTATACATATTTAAAGATTGCAATCGCAGTTTCACATAATCACTTCTGCTGCGCTGTATGGTACATAATACATTATGATACATCGGTTATAATAAATACAAATGATGAAAGATTCTGAAAAATTTAAAGATATCAACGCGTGCTACTGCATTTATATATAAAAAAAAAAGAATATATAATGAAAATGATTGAAAAATTTACGCTTCGGTTGAATGGGTTTTTACTCATCATTACATATAATAAATTATGCAAATTAAAGTTATGATAATGCAAATTCATTTGAGAATTGGTTTTTCCATTGAATACTACACACGCTCAGAGAAATTATTTGCGGTACCCCAGGGAATGACTGAACTTTGCTTCCCATGAGACCTAAAAAATCCCGAAACAAGAAGAAAAAAAGGCAAGAGAGACAGAACGAGAGAGTAGAATAATGACGGCACCCGTTCCTCTCTCGTCAAAGTATAAAAATATATACGAGCAAGGAGCGAGTGAGTGCAATAAAGCAAAGACGTAAGTACAGAGAGCGAATAAGAGCTCCAAGGGAGTCTCTCTCTCTCTCTTAGTCCTCTGCGTACGTGAATTTCGCGAAACAGCAGCGTATCTCTTCCTCTCCCTCTCTCCTTCTCTTTCTCTTTCTGTTTCTCGGCGTCGTGCGCGCGCCCTGCTCGACAAGCTGTCCGATTTTATGGGCCCTACTCGCGCGAGGATACGTATACATATACATACATATACGTATATGCATGTATATAGTGTGTATATGTGTGTACGTAAGCGCGAGTGAAGCTTGCCGCTTTCTTGACAGGGACATTACGAGCTATACGGCTATACGGCCACAGCAGTTTCATCGGGTATATATGTATATAGAAAGAGAGGCTTGTACACGAGGGATATATACTGCTCGCGCGAGCGAGAGGAATAGGAAGAGAGAAAAGTGTGTAGAGCGAGGATGATGGGCTTACGTACTAGTACGGATGTAATTTTTAGGCCGCGGCGAACCAGTTGATAGACTCCTGGTCGAGAGACTAATTTGGTCGAGGCGAGTCGCGGGGATACGCCGCCGCGTGTAATTCGATAATTGCGCGGTACACTCGCCGCTCCTGACTTTTTGTCCGCTTAGAAAGTGCGAGTGTGTTTTGTACATATATATACGTTCCGAGCGTGCAGGGCTCCAATGTAGCTTTGAATAATTTCCACTGGATTTTTAACGCTTTTTTCAACCCCCCACCCCTCGATCCCGCAGTGGGTATAAAGTGTCGGCTCGTGCGAAAAAAGCAGTGAGTCGGTTCGTGCACAATCGATGCATCGCATAAAAAAATCATAGAAAAATGTGTACAGATTCTCTTTTGCTAATTTAGCACAGCGACATCGATATAGTCCGACTCGCGTGCAGGAGGTAAAGAAAGCAAAAAAAAATATATATATAGAGCCTTGAAAAAAGAGCAAAACAAAAAACCGCATCCTATGCAGCTCTGGAACAATTTGCGTCAAGTGCAGCAGCACTAGCTCGGTGTGCAGTGATAAACCCAGCGCGAGAGAAAGATAAGTCGAAGGAAGGAGCTGCGCAGCAGCGTCAAGTGCACCGCGTGCGCGCGCTCGGCAACCGACGAGAAGGAGCTTACAGAAGAGAGAGAGAGAGAGAGAGAGAGAGCAGTGCCTCCTTCGCGGCGAAGCGCATCATATCTCTCGGTGTATAGAGGAGAGGCGACGACCAACGGTAGGCCACATCGCACTGCCTCCGCTCTCTCTCTCTCTCTCTCAAGCTGCTGCTGCTGGTGCCTTGCGTCTCTTCCCGTGCGCGACGGGCATGCAATTTCCATACAATGCCACTCCGCCGAGCCATTCCCATTTCCATACGACGTCCGTGTGTATGTGTATGGGTGTGTGACTATGTGTGCGCGAGTGTGTAAGTGCCGCTTCTAGGCTCAGCTCAATCCTCTCTCTCTCTCTCTCTCTCTCTCTCCCCTCGGCGTTATTATGTCGCGTTCACGCGCGTCACACACTTTTGTGCCTCTCCCCCCTGCGCCTCTTACTCCTTTACTACACTCAGTGCAGCAACGCACGGTATACACGTGTACAACGCACCCACAGCCAGACACTTTCTATATGCGAGCATGCGATTTTTTTGCTGTAATTGTCGGCTCGCTCTGATGTAGTTTCCGAGCGATGTATAATCGCGATTCGTGTATACTGGAGGCTGTTTTTTTTCTTTCGCTGCGCTGCTGCGGGTGTTGAAAGTCATCGGGGAGTGTTAGAGGTTAATTTGATTAAATGTTGTGTCGAAGGTATGGATTGTTGTAGACATGGTGACGAATGCTTGTTGGGATACAGTTGATTTAAAAATCAACGTGTCGATTGATGTGTGCAGGTGCCGAGTGGCATTGTGATTGTATGTAGTTAAGAGCTGCATCTGAATTGTAAGCCGCGAAAGGATTAGTATTATTCTTATGATGGGAAAGCGGAGGCGATAAAAAGAACGAGAGAAACTGTATGCAGATAGTCACATCTAAGAAGTTTTCGTTCTATATCGCAATTATTGAATCGCCATGAAAGTATTGCATATTATTAGAGAACACTATAGCTAAACAGTGTCTGCTAAAATTTGTTTAAACTCGTATCAATCTTTAAATCTAAGCTTCGCTATGTAATGATTTCAGTCAGATAAGAAACATTTGCAATTAAAATGATTGAAAGGCATAAGAAAACTTCTCGGGTGAAAAAAAGGTTATTGTCTAGCGCGAGTTGCGCGCAAATTATCATAAAGTTTATATAGAGAAGCATATACGGAAAAACTTCCAATTTTAACTTTATATTCGACACCTTGCGCAAATTTTAAATGGGATCCACTTAGCATTTTTCACACCATAGAGATCAGGGAGAGAAAAAAAAAAGGAGCTCAACAATCGTCATGAACGTGAGAAAATCTCAATAACCGCAAGACAAGACAAGAAAACTCTGTGCCTAAGACGTTCACGTTTCGACACAAAGTTTATGTACTATGACATCAAGATTAGAAAGCAACAGATCTAGAAATATGTTACCAACTTTTTTATTTTCTCAATTCTCATTATTTTTTCCCGAACGAAAGGATCGTTAACGGGCTTACTCTCATACATAACGTTAAATTTTACAGCTACACATTTTCAATGCTACCCCACCAACTTCATTTTTATTCGCCGCGTTCTCCATTTTCACCTATAAACTTTTACACAAACTACTCGAAACATTTTAACCTCTTAATTGATTGACTTTATTTGACTCAACAAAAAAAACGCGCAGACTCTTGAGTCCTACTTAACTCAGCAGAGAAACGCCGCCTATAAAAACAAAAAAAATAATGAAAAAAAAAAAACAAAAAAAGAGAATCAGCTTTTACGCAATCAAGAAATAAGAGGAATACTAAATGAGCCACTGTCCCGATAAACACAAGATGAAGAATGGCCTCCCCACGTCTCGTTCAATCTTATAGCTCTGCAGGCCAAGACAGTCGTGCCGCTGCCGCCGACACAGCAGACGGTCCGCGCCCTCCTTTGCGCGATAATCAATTCGCGCGAGAAAAAAAATGCGCGCTGCATTCGTCACGCTTACGCGGGGCATCGTGTGGCGCACGCGTGCGCGCGTTCCGACTCTCTCGGCCTTTGATTGATGGCTCACACGGAAATTAAGCATCGCGCGCGCATATACGCGGCTCATTACTACGGAGCAGTTCTGCCGCGCGCGCGCGATGCGTACGCAGGATTTTCGCGCCTCAAGCATGCACACACACACACACACACACACGCACGCACATACATATATATAATATATATAAAAGCAAGGGAGAGAGAGAATAATAATGAGGCCGCATCTGCTTGTCGTATATGTATATATTGGGAACGTGCGGTGTGCTCTCGGGTGTATGTGCCTCTGTTCTTATCGCGGAACAGTCATCTCGAGCGCTGCGACTCGCGGCGATTGTTTTTTTTTTTCCTTTTTTTTTTGCATTTTTTCGGTGCAGTTCGGTAACACCGAGCGTATATAAGGTAGGATTATGGGCTTATAAAATGACTTTTGTCCTGTGAAGTTCGCGGATTTCTCAATTTTGTTCGGGTATATCATATAAGTTGTATATAGCTATGAAAAATAAGAAGGCCACCGATTTTATGGCATGAATTATCGCGCGCCGTTCCAAATCGATCATATATCGAGAATGAAAAAGAAGTCGAGTCGCAAAATACGGATAGAGCAGCAGATCGTGTAATTTTAACGCAGCACTGCATAAGCCAATAGAAAGCAATCGGGCGACGCAAACAAACCCGCGCGGGGCTTCGACGAGATGCGCGTACAATAGTAGACACTTGCCGCTCTCTCGCCTCCTTTTAACAAAGTCATTTTACCGATAGGTTTCTTCGCATTGCGCGCGCGCGGGGCCGCGAGTGCGTGTAAACGTTAAAAGCCCCGGCCCGGCTACAATTGTAATATCTTATCATTTCGTATTGTAATGTTTGCTCTTAGGGTACTTAAACCCCGCGGGAGAAACTATTGACGAAAAAAATAAGGAAAAAGAAACATGTGCAACCGCACCGAAGAGTATATACACAGAGCCACGCACACACAAACACACACAAGACATATAAGAGAAAATTACATATTCCGCGGCTTATTACCGGCCGCGCGCGCGATGCGCAAAAAATTTATAGCAAGTTAGGCCTATAATCGCAGGCATATATACGTGGATATATGCCTATGTGCACTTGCTGCACTGGCGCTGCTCGCGCGCGCGCGTTGAAAAACAGTTAATCGAATAATCTGATTTACGATTCTCGTTCGGTCTAAGCGTAGACGCGCGCGCGCGCGCTCGGCCTTACCTCTAACGAGAATTCCTAGTTTCTAGGAATGGAAAAAAAAACAGAAGGAAAAAAAGGGGCAAAGAGAGGAGGAGAGAAGTCGCGCACGGGAGGTAAACAGGGTGTACATAGGAAGGAGGTAAAAGAGCATCGATGAAAGTCGCATGTTCGGCCAGACAAACGTCGTATACGGTCGCGGTCCTATAGATCCGTGCACTTGGCTATATGCGAGCAATCACGAATGCATGGAATAATAGCAGCCGCTCCTGCTGCTGCTGCGAGGAGAGAACAACGACCTCGTGTGGAACAAAACTCATTAAATGGCTGTCCGTTTGTTTCGATACGTTAACAACGCGTGCATACGGCGCGCTTCTCGTAGCTTATGTGCCCGTGAATGTGTGCAGTGTCGGTGTGTGTGGAGCGTCGCGGAAGTTGGGAACGAATTAACAATGTTTCATATATCGCGCGAGACGCCGCTCTGCTCCTGCACCTTGATGCCGCGCTGCTGCTGCTGCTGCTCCTGCACATAATTGCATAATTAAAGCGTGTGTGCACGGCGCATTAGCCAAAAGTCAACCTCGTTGCAAAGAAGAAAGTGTGCGGCTGCTGTTATATCCGAAGCTCGTACGACAAACAAAGAAAATCACCTATCGCTCTAACGATTAATTTTTACTGTTATAGTACCGCCAAGTGGTGTAGTAGAGTATTTGAATTTCTGTTCAAGTTTTTTTATATAAGGGAGACGTGCAAATGGAATTAGATATTTAATCGAAGCAATAGTATAAGATTTTAATTTTTTATTTTAATATTCGGTCTATCGATGAATTCAGAAAGAAAAGATTTGTTGCAGGTAACGATTCGAAAAGACGGCCTATTTCGCGCTTTACGACTAAAAGCCACGCTGTTTCCCGCTTAACGATTAGAAAGATCTATCCTCATATTTTTATTGTGATTTTGCGTTAAAACCATGGAAGAAGTGGAAAAAGAAAGCTGAAACTTTTTACATGCAAACGTTCAATAAACAAAGCTGACAATATAAATAAAATTTAATTATCTTTTCCGCTTTTTTTCTTTTTAGTATCGTCATATTGACATTGGTGTATAAACGATATACCTGAAATCTTTTAAATTTATATGAGTTGTATCAAATCAAATTTGTATGAGTAAAATTATTCAAGATTCTTCCTCAATAATGAATCGTACTAAGCATGTACATAACATTGAATTTATAGCTACTAGATTTTTTGTTTTTGTCACGAACATGACAAACGACACTTGGACGTCGAAAGAATTTAAAAGTCGATAATTCATCCGCTATCGTAAAGTACGATATTAAACGGTTTGCAATAAACGTCTTGGATTTAAGCGCATTACCATACAAGTAGCACTTTACACCTTATAAAACCGGCATATCAAGTAAGGTCTCCAGAAAATACCTCTTCGAAGCCTTTCCGAAAAATCCTATTATATATATGTATATACACATATATATTTCTCAACACGATATAATGAACTGTAGCAGGCTTGGTCCGAAAGCTTGGAGGCGAGTGAAAAAACTCACCGAAATATTTCAAAATCTGTCTAACGATTCTCCTCCAAGTCTCCAAGAATAAGAAGTATAAAAAAAAAGGGAGGGAGCTGGCGAAGGTGGAAAAAAAAAGTGAAAAAAGGGGAGGGAACGGGGATTCGGAGATTAAGAAAAAGATTCTCCCACGTTCGAAATTGCCGCGTAAAGGGACCGTGCGGCAATCATCAGCATAATCAGAATTATGCGCGTCCTCGTGTAATGTGCTCTCGAGGAAGACTGTCCCGGAGGCAGGGACTTTCTTTCTTTTCTCTCTCTCTGCTTGATACTCTGTCTGTGCGTGCGCGCGTGTGTATGTGTGTGTGTGTGTGTACCGACGAAAGCCTCCGGAGTCACAGGCGCGCGCGCGCACCTTATACTTCTTCTCTTTCTAATTTAGTCTCGCCCTTTAGAAGCACGCACATACAGGTCGTCGGCAATAAAATTCACCATGCATCGTTTTCGTGGTCGCGCGCGCGCGAGTCTCTCGAGCACGGTGGTCGCCTCCGTGTCCCTTCCTCTCTCTCTCTCCCTCTCAACTTTTTTCTTCATCGCAGCTCTCGCTTGTATCTTTACTTTCCGCCTGTGATGTGTGCAGTGTAAGTGAATATACCTATAAGTGGAATAACCGAAAGAAATGTTTTCTAATGCATTCATAAAGGTGTGTTCGAATTTTGCTAATTATGTATAATAATATAACTTTACTATCACAGTCATAGAGTTACTTAATTATGTCAACAATGCGGTGTTTACGTATAATGCAACCGAATATGTGAAGAATGTAACGAATGCAAACGTTAAAGTTACGTATATACTCTGAAAAAAGCACATAATTACACAGATATCTGTTTTAAGCGATTCATCTCCTCCATCCCTCGTACCTCACAATGGGCCCTATATTATACCGTAATCCTCATCCACCTCATTTTCATTCCTTCTCTCTTCACCGACTCATCCTTCTCTTTTTTTCTCCCCAATTTTCTCCCTCCATCTCTCTCGCCTTCGCCGTCTCGGTCTCACGAATAAAAGAAAAAAAAAGGGAACGGGAGGAAGAACGCGAAGAGACGTGTGTGTCACCTGCGGACGATATTTCGCCGGCGCGTAAAACGCAACCCCGGGACGAATACCGAGAACTGATTCACAGGGTTCGCGCGGTAGAGGAGCAAGAGAGAGAGAGAGAGAGAGACAGAGAGAGAACGGGTGCCGCCCATAATATCCAGCGACTCTCTCTGGTCATCGTCGTCGCTGTCTCGACTACACGGCTTTCTTCCTTTTATCTCTCTTTCCCTCTCTCTCTCTCTCTCTCTCTTCTGTGGAACATATATGCGATGACTTCTTTTTCGTCCTCTCTTCTTTGTCTCAAGCCTTCGAGGATCCTCCTTCGGAGAGTGAAAAATTACAAACGGCGTCACGAGTTTGCGCTTAATTTGACCGGTTTTGGGATGCTCTCTCTCTCTCTCTCTCTTGGACGTTTTTTTCAACGTATAAGACGATGTTCTTTTTTTTGCTCGTCGAGGTGGGCGGAATCCCTGTGACATTAATATTTTCTTTGAAATCGTTTGCTGAAAGTATGCGGGATCCTCGCTTGTTGTTTTCTTTTCCTCTTCCTCAGATGTCTTTTTTTCAATTTTGTAATATTGCGAAAGCGCGAAACGGGTTTCCCTACTGTGGTTTTTATATAAATTCCAGTTTTATGAATAAGAGGATACGACACTTTTAATAATCCCGCGAAAAAAGGAACGTGAATTATTAACTCATCGGGTTATTAACAGCTGTCGCTTTGACCGTTTCAACACAGCAATATCAAAGGAATATTTATGGCTCATTGCTGTAGGTATTCAGAAAACATTTTGTATATGAATTAATGCAAGCGTTATAGTAATAAATTATTTACTTCGACAACAGCTTTAATAAATAAACAATTAAATTATTTATTCGATTTTTACTTGAGCCAAATCTGTAAACTACATAAATTATCGTAGTATTACTTCCTGCAGCTAATCTATTAATGCAGGAAAAAAAATAAAAGTCCATTGGCAAAATAATTGATGTACCGACTCGTTACTCAAGATTATTAATTTTACTCTCATATTTTGAAAACAGTGGTGATGAATATATATTATATGCATATGAATTTTTTAACAGCGATCGAGCGTCAGCACTCGAAATGCTACATTCTATACATACGTCATCGTTCGCCACACACGTCATCGGTAAAAAATGGCCATTCTTATGTACAAATTTAGCTAACCTACCCGAAATTCCGTTAAATCACGGAACCCTGAGTGCGATTTCTACAGTTATCTCAAATTAAACAAATCTCTCCAATTCGGTCGGTATGCGTAGTAGCTGCTAGTCGCGCGCGCATTCGAACTCAGTGACTTCTTATAAAAATTCAATTATCCTTAATGTATCTTTAAGCATACGTTACGAGACAGTGCGCATTAGTCCGTCGGCAGAAGAAGAAGACGAAAGCAAGAGCAGCTCGCACCGCGTCCCCCCTCCTTCGAAAACTTTTAATAAAGATCTTCCGAAAGCGCGCAAAGGACTTCCTCGAGCGAGAGAGTATAGAGACGGAACGTGCGCACTAATCGCTGAAATGGTCGCGCGCGCTTGCTTGTCCAACGGGCAATTTGACGGTCTTTGAACCCGACAAGAAAAAAAAAAAAGGAAGAGAGACGGAGAGAGAAAGGGAGACACAGAGACCGGCAGCCAACAGTTCACAAATGTCAAATCCTTCAATTTTCGTCCGGGCTAACGTCCGACGCAGCAATTATCAGCCACAGAACAGTAGAAAGGGGAAAAAGGAGATAGAGAGAAAGAGAGAGGAGAACACGACAGCCGATAGTCGACAACGTCGTCGTCGTCGACGACAGAGACGTTTTTAAATGGCCGGAATCTCCGAGTGACAGCCGTTCGGCTCAATTATTCCCCCGGCTAATTATTATCCGTCTCTCGGCTGGCCAAACAGCCATCGTATACACACCGAATGCACACACAGTGCAGGTAAAGGGGGCTCACACGCACACACACACACACACACACACACACACACGACAGCGATGTGTTTCTCTGCAGCTCGGGAGGTCGAAGACACCTCGTACAACACAATATTCTCGAGCGTCGCAGATGTCGTCGACTCCTGGCCGCAGGGCCAATAAGAGACGCGCGAGCATCATATGGCGAACCAACTCAGACGGCGGCGGCGGCGGTGCTGGACACGATGATTTCGAAATGGGCCGAAAATTGGGTGCGGCGAACGGCGATGCTCGCGTCCGATGACAGGCGACCTGCGGTTTTTACTGCGAGCAGCACACACGCATCGATATAATCGCTCGAGCTCTGTGTCTCTCGAGGACGACGACGATGATGATGATGACGCTGGCGGCGATGTATATTTGGGCGCCGCACACACGTGCGGCACGTGAATGCTCGCGCATATACTTCCGGCTCGGAACCAAAAAACAAAGGGATTAAGCCAGCGCACGCGATTGTCTGCGTGCAGTGTGTTTTGTTGTGTGTGTGCAGCGTGTGTATGTGTGTGTATACCTGTTTTGCTCCGTCTTTGTTTTCGCTCGGAATATATGTACAGACAGGTCCTTCTTAATTAAAATTTTTTGCTCAAGGGTTACGATTGCATGTTTTGACAGCAGCCTTACATGTGTGCGTCTGTGTGTGTCTTCTCTAGCTTGAAATGTATAACTAGCCAATGATCAGTGTTCTTTCAACTTTGGTCCATTGTGCGTAAAAAGACCCGGTTCCTTTGTGAGACCAATTTCACTATTACAAATGAAACATATGTATTTCCTTTGTCTTGCCGCTATCTTATTGCAAAAATAAAAGTATTGACCGAGTCATTTATGAAATTAGTCAATTTCATCGTTGTGCAACACAGCATCGATCTTCATACCGAAGAAACCTGTAAAGCAAACCAAAGTATTATACAAATAAAATGTTCCGACATAAAGCGGCTATATAACCAAGATGCGAACGTGCGATCTAATTCAATGAAGCAAACTGGGACTGAATCGTTTCGAGTAACCTGATTTATTCGGCGTGGCGCTAAAAACCTTTCCGGTTCAACCGTATGAATTATATATATATATGTACATATATGCCCGCGCGCGCGCTCTCGGGACGCTCTCCTCTTCTCCTCGTTCCTTTTTTTTCCCCCCACCTTCATCCACCTCCTGCTGCACGCTTAATAATACACGAATATTCCGGAGCGTGAAAACCGCGTCAAGTGCTCGGGATGCAAATTGCGAAAAAAGAAGGCCGCGCTTAAACTCACAACCGGCGAGAGAGAGAGAGAGAGAGAGAGAGAGGGGGGGGGGAAGAGCGAGAGAGAGTAGGGAGTAGGGAGCATCAAATAAGAGCAATTAATTAAAGCCCGAAAGCCACGCGCGCCGCCATACATGCGCGACGAAAGGGAAAAAAATTTCAATGAGGATAATAACGGTAATACAGCGGGCCGAGGCATTAAACTCTCTTAATAATAAAATAGTCCGGGGCGTGCGTTTCCTTTCCTCCTTTTTCTCTCCCTCTCTCCCTCTCTCTCACTCCCTCCTTCTCTCGTTACACGCGCGCATACGTGTAATACAGCTTATATCTATCTATCTATCTCTCCTACTCTGCTCTTCGCGAGTCTCCCACCCTCCATTTATTTTCGAGCTGCACGCGTCACGAACATCGTAAAATATAAAGCTGCTTGACGGTCACCGGAAAGATGACACGTGAGCCATGCACCGCGTCTCGCTCATTATTTTTATGCCTATCGCTTCCGTCCTCGTCGCGCTTCGCCTCCTTCTCGTACATATATATATATATATATATATATATACATACAAATATAATGTAACTCACCCTATGGAAAAACGTCCGCGCAGTGCACCTTTTTTACTCGGGTATTATATGTGTAATATGGAGAGGATACGGCTATAGG
>UELU01121813.1:0-18447 GCA_900490025.1 Megastigmus dorsalis
ATATTGTCTCTATATAACTATATACGATTACATGCATTTATATGTAGATATATATGATCATACATAATTATATGCAACTGTATATAATGTATATAATTTTCAACTCAAAAGTTTTTAGTTTCACTTACGTACTTTTATACGCAGCTGTGTATAGTTATATGTAATCATATATAATTGTATAAAGTCATATATAACTATGCATGACTGTTCATAACCTTTTACAATAAGTTATGCTTTCTGATGTACTGCGCATAATTACTGCTAGGTGGCGACCCGTTTTATGCCCCTGCAAGAGGAAAATCAGCGCTTCAGGTATAACCCAATTTCCTCTTCATCAAAAATTTTTTTTGAAAGTTCAAATGTTTAGTATTTGAATATAATAAAATCTCTTCAGAGGTTAAAATTTACTAAATAAAATAAATATATTTTGTGTTTATGCATTATTTTTCATGGTTGAACATTATATATAATTCTATATGGTTATATACAATCGTATATAATCATATATAATCATACACCATCATGTACAATTATATAGAGACAATATCCATATATAATTATGTATAGTTATATATAAGCACTTATACAAAATTATATGTAATTATGCTTGGTAAATTTTCCCCGGACTTAGACACTTTTTCCGTGGTTTCATATCATTGTCGCAAACGTTTTTAATTGAATTTATTTCCTATTGCTTCGGCTGCGCGCAATAAACGCTTAAGTTATCCAGCAACTGTAATTGATATCGTAGGCCTGTGTACAAAAGACCAGCAGAGATCATTCGGCAAACAGCCCAGAAAAAAATATGCCCAACGTATAGAAATTTATAGTTATATACATACAAATCATGTATAAGATTACACGTGAATCCTTCTGTCCATGCATCAAATAGAACTTATCGTCGTTACACGCACACACACTCACACGCGCGCGCGCGTAGTATGAAAGTTTTATAAATATTGGCGTATTTTTCTCTGGGAGTACTTTTATTTAAACGCATTTGCCTAAGCAAGTCTCTAAGGTCTCTAGTGAACGCTTTGTTCGATAAATACTACAAAATCTGCATCGCTACACTTGATTCTGGCGTATAAAAATCTATAGCAATGGTGTGCACGCATAAGTACCATACGTTTATATATTTATTCTTTTATTTGTTTATTTATTTATGTTTGCTGTATAAACTGGTCAATGTCGCATGTATGAAATTATAGACAATTCGTTATCATCATGTGCTCCATACAAATCAGCTACGGGCAGGTGATCGACTTCTTGATAATCCAACCTCTAACTGCACAACGAAAAGTTTATTAAAATTCGAAGTCGAAATTATTCACATACTTCTTTGATAGATATTCGCAGAATGGTTAAAATCGTTTACATGAATTTTATTTTAAAATCGTCCGTAAAACTTATCTGGTAAAATTAAAAAGTTGAATTGATGTGTCAGCTTCTGCGCCCACTTAGATAAATCAGCCTTTATCAATTGTTTGTTAGACAATACTTAAAAGCATTGGAGAATTTACTATCCTGTCGTGCAACTTCTTTTTACTGAGCAGCAGCTGACACACCTTCAATATTGCAGTTAAGAATATTAGTATTTTATATGTCTGTGTATCGAATTCTTATTTTACAGACTTGTTAAAAGGATGTAATAAATATTTTATAAATCACACCATTTAATAATTTACTATAATTTGTAAAATTTTTTTAATAATTTCTTATAGGCACGTTTTAATCTCAAATCTAGTACAGTTTTAATATGAGATTAACGAAGTGTTAAAATCAGCGTTCACAAAACTCAAAAAAATCCAAATTTTTATCACCTCAAGCAATAATTTTGAAATCTCGAAAAAGTCTGAGTATTCCAAAAAGTAATAATGGATTATGTCTTCAATTATTGAAATAATTGCTTCTCAAAAAATAAAATGCACAAATCTTATATTTTTATAATTGACCTATGAGGCATCATCTATTCTTAACAAATTTATGGCCGCATTAAAGTACAAAAGAAGCAAACGTTGAACAGCATGCATTATCCATAAAGTATTTTGTTTTATAAAAATTTATTACTTGTTAAAATATTCAATTCTTGAATCGACCTGCCAATCCTAAAAATGTCCTTCCAATACGAGATATAAACTTTAATCCATCAAATATAAACACTTATTTTTCATAAAAAGTTTCCTTCCCATCGATAAATTTACATTATCCCATGATTACTAATTTAACATTGTCCTCGTGTTTGTCTACATATATGACTTTAAATACACACATGTGATGCCGTCTCGTAATGCTGGAGTATATAATACGTTACATATCGCTTTGTTATTTTAATTCAGTTTAGTCGAGCATTAGGAACGACAATACTGCTCGCTGCTCTCCTTTGAGGAGTTAGTAATCCATCTTTTTTTTTTTCAAAACTGAAAATCCAAAAGGCACTTTGAACGAAACAAACCCAAGTTATCTGTGTCAATTTGTCTCTTCCAACATTCGACTTGACACACAGTGCAATTTTGTTCCGTTGCCTTTGGTGTTACCGCGTTCAGGCACCGATAAATGTTTTCATTAACCCAATAACGCTCAAATGTCGATTTTTTCTTCTCAACTTTAGACGCTATATTTTTAATGTAAACATCCTGGGAAAAATTCAAAATGCAGTGTTTTCGATAGAATAAAGTCTCATCTTTCAAATGCCGGTGCGAGCATCCACTAAGACATTTACAAATTCAAAATATCGAATTTTGGAAAAAAAAAATTCAAAAATCACGTATTTTTCCCGAAAAATAAGTTACAACTCTTTTAATTTGACGTTTAGGTCAATTCTGGCACAGGCATTTGAAAGATGAAACTTTATACTATCGGAAACACTGTATTTTACATTAAAAATAATGGGTTAATTGCATCAGATTTTCTAATGATCGATTATGTTAAAATGTTAAATTGACAGCTAAACTCGTTAACTTTATTAATTTCTAATAATTTAAAATCAAATAAACGTTTTGAAATAAGTAGGTGTACAATTTATTAAAAATCTCTATGTACGAGATGAAATTTTTTTTTGTAAACCAATATAGAGAAAATGAAGCAGTGAATTTATAATTATTAATGAAATAAAAGAAGGCTAAATTTTCGAAGCATCTATAAGTGCCCAGGTAACCCAAGCCATGGTTTGTTCTCGTACATTTACGTTTTAATATTGAACATTCAATTATATCAATATATGTATCTCAGTCAATATATATATTATCGAATGACCGACACGGCTGCAAAGTCTAAGCAAGCGTTACAAATGCGAAGTATATGTTGTATTATACCCTAATTATTATTATTCACGAACCAAATGATAATCGGCAGTTTTGTCTATAATGCTTTGCAGCTCTGGTTGCGGCTCTTCTGTCCCAACGCTGTGTTTCACAAACGGGACACGTGCATGTACGCATGATTACTTCAAAATAATAATAATAAAAAAAAAACAATGAAGTGCACGCAATACACTTAACTACTGTTCGCCATGTGATTCATCGAACACACTCACACGCACACCTATCCACACATCCTCACACCTATCAACCCCCCCTCCACACACACACACACATACGTACTAACGTCGTGAGGTGCGCGCGCGTTTGTTTGGTGTATATAAATATACGCGATGCGACGCGTCTTGATGAGACTATACTTACGTCCTGTAAACATTGTAAGCACAGGCAGAGATCGGTATATAGACTAAGAGATAGTGACTGATTTTGTGCGATGATTAGTTAACATCTGCCAATTTCCCTACTGATTATTATGGTTGTAAACGCCCTAAAAACCGGCCAACTAAATAAGTTGCTCATTTTTTTAACAATTTGCAAAACTGTTAGTGACAACAGTTATCCACGAGGACACTTTAATTGGCCGTTTTTTAGTCTTTACAACCATAATAATAAGTAGGAAAATTGGCAGATGTTAACTAATCATCGCACAAATTCGATCGCTATCTCTTAGTCTAATAGCTTTTGCTGCTTTGAACGAAATGATTGATTAAAGCGGAGTTAAATGTTTGGGTTCGAAGATTCAGACTGTATATTGATCAAGGCTCCTTCTGCTTAGAGTTAGTGCTATTGAATTTATGACCTATGAGCTCTTTTGTTTCATTATTTTGATAGTAAACATAAGAAATGACAAAATTGTTAATACATATATAAATTTAGAAAAGAGTACGATCCATAAAAAAGAAGACACGTAAAGTACATATAATAGAAAACACGTTAAAGAGTTCAGAAGATGTAAATTTTCTACGTTTTTACTATAAAAGAAACTCCCATACACTCTATTAATTTAAATACAATTTTTTTTCTAAATAAATTAATAAAATGGCGTGACGGTGTATTTCATTAAAAACGACAAAAGCTAGCCTCTGCCATATGAGAGAATGATTAAAGGCAAATTCGCATATACCATTTACTTTCAAAGAAATTATCACGCACACTGCGAAATGTTCGCATGAGTATAATTATGTAATGTATAATGTATCAACTAATTTTAGTCCACGCGTAGTGAAAGCTCATCCTCTTGTCGCTCTATAAGCAAAGTAGCCCGAACTTCATAAAGCAAACAAAACAGAAATACGCAAACGAAAGAAAAAAAAAACAGAGGAAAAAGTTAAAAAAAAAACGAAGTTCTACAATATTGTTTAAGGCTGATCGAGGGCGGCTCCGCGACGGGGGCCGTTTGTGCCCACACATCGAAGTACGTTGAAAATCGTGGAAATAAAGGTGATGACGAAATGCGCGATTCATTCGCATTCAATTGAATTAACTCTTGTGTATCCTCCATATTGGTCAGAGACATTTTCCGGGATTCTGGCTGCACCAGTGCGGCCACATAGCCTCGGTTCTCACTCCCCTCGATCGCAACAGCTCGACATGCGCCGCCAGTCTCGTGTACACGTTCTCGTCCGTTGTATAACCGCTCGATGGCAAGTCACTCCTGAAATGTTAAAACACCTCTGCATTAGATTAGAGAGTATTAGCCAATCATTTCTGTTAAGATCTGCGTATCGCATTTGGCAGACTGGTAATATAAATGTATAATGTAATGAGTATAATGCTTCCGGTTCAAAAAATGTGATAATTCTTAAGTACTGTTAATTGCTTCATTGTATAAATTGACAAAAAAAATTTGCCCGCTATATTAGGTTAATGATACTCTTTAACCTGCGAAAAAATAGAAATAGTTTATTTTGATCTGATCTCTATTTAAGTATTCTATCAAAGTTTGAAATTATTGTATGAAAATTCCAAAAATCTGAAAAATCTAATTGATGCGTGCGTCATATTAAACGTATAGTTATAACGAATTAATTATACTTATACAGCAATTTCAAACACGATTAAAAAGGTTTTAGAATATTATTCAAAAAGTTTATATCATTTTTCTTTAAAGTTTACAAAGCTTACGAGCTGTAGCTTTGATTTTAAAATTTTACAGTTATATCCAAAGTGCAACTGAGGTAGCAGTGTGAAAATTAAAAATTTCTTTTTCTAACTAATATACGATTGTTATGAAAGAGTTAAAAAAAGTATACGATTTTTTGACAAATTAATGAAGGAGGAGTTATGAATGCATCAATTATCAGGTAAAAAAATTGACATTCATTAATCTGCTAAAAGGCCTAATAAATGACATATTAATTATTGTAAATAATAAACACGTTATAACTGGGTAAATCAAAATTCCTAGTTTTACACAGTTTTGAATAGTTTTAAAATTTTTTACATTTTTTTAATACTAAGTAAAAAAAATTTATAACGTCATTCGCACTTTCCGTATGCCCTAACAGCAGACGACACGGACAAAGAAACGTTACTTGTATTAGAGTTGTGCCGGTTGAAAAATATGTATATACGCGGTTGAGGGATTGCGCGTGAAGCGTTCCAAAATAACCATGAATGGGTCCGAGAGAGACAGAGAGTTGCTACGGCACAATCTGCATGCATTTCGGAACGCGCACCTGTGGAATAATCTCAGTAGCCAATAAGCTATATGCAACTGTTGTATTTGCGTGCTAGAACCTGTCAATTTTAAGTTCCTGTAGTACGATTGCATAGATGTAAACACATCCGTGTCAAAATTATTAAAGAAACACACTGTAAAGATGTTAAGAGCTGGAAATAAGCGAGATAACAAAAAACGGTTGGATTCTAAGATTCTAAATTCTAAGACTCCGGGAATTCCACGCCCAATGCAATGCGAGCCCAAAAAGAAAAAATTATTAGTATGCAAAATGAATTGTTTAACGATTAACATAAAACCGGTTTATTCAAAGTAAAATTTCGTTAAATTATTTCTTTTCGTAATACATTTTTCAGGCTGCCGTTAACAATGACGAAGATAGTAGTGACAGTAGCAGTGATTCTGATAGTTCAGTTGATGAAAGTGAACATGAAAATGTGCAAGTTTCTCAATCCGACAACATAAACAGTAGTTACGAAAGGGATCATGATCAAGATTGGATTAATGCAAGTATAATTATTACATTTTCATAGCTTTGTTATGCGCTAGGAATTTATGTATTTCGAGAATAAAATGACAATTAGTAGATTAAAATTATACAAATGTCTGAACAGACGGTGAGATTTTGAACTGGTGCTAAACAATGAGAAACGGTAAATGCCAAACTTACCGACCGAGGCAACACGTGTTCGTAAGCCAACAAGTCCTAACCGTCGTTTGCAGTATATACAGATATACAAAGCGCATGTATACGAGCGCATCGTCTTCTCATACAATAGTCGCTCATATGGTCGCTTTGTAATTGTAAATAAAATTATTCGATAATAAATGAAATATGATCATGGAGAATTTGGAAAAAGAAATGAGGCGTTAACATTGCCTATATAATGAAAAAATTAAAATGAATAATAATTTTACTATTACTTTTATAATAGTTTAATTTAGACTAACTTTCAATTATTATTAAAAAAAATAAAATTTCTTATGGACACTGAAGGCATCGAAATAGAAAATTCACACAAAATGTCGAATTTCAGTGATAAAGATTAAATCGAAAAACCAATTAATGCTATAATTTTTATTTAAGAAAATGAAACACAATAATGCACTAAAAAAATTCTGATACTAATTTTAGTATACTAGATAATTTTAAAAAAGGTATAACAGTGTTATAAATTACCGAAAACTTATGTATAAAATAAAAATAAGATATTTCGTGTTCTCTGCTAATAGGTTTTTTTGAACAACGAGAACAATACTCATGGACAGAATAAAACAGATGATGAAGAAAAAGATGAAGAAATCGTGATATCAAATCAAGAGGCAAACGTAAGATATTTATATATTGTCTTATTATAATGAAATGAAACTGACATTTTATCCATAACGTAGGAGGGATCAAATTTTTAAAACATTTTTTGCAATTCTGCGCGAAAAATGCATTGGGACCGGTGCTAGAAATTGCGCCCTTGTTGTGTAACATACTATTATATTATTTTTTAAAATCACACCGTATCCGTACATTTCAATATGCGTCAAAATTAAGTGGCGATACAAAATCGTATTAATTATAAATATATTTCTTTTTACAGTTATCAAATGGAATATCTGAAGCGTATAAGTATCTAAACAAAAAGTTATGCAAAATGACAAATGTTAGACACGGTGAAATCATATCAATGTGTATGCTGCTGAGAGTTCGCCATTCTCTGACGCGAGCCGCTATGCTGGATATTTTTAATTTAATTAACAAATTATTCGATCAAGATGTTTTAAGCTTAGGTAAATATAAGCTGTTCAACCTTCTTTCCGAAAATGACAATTGGCTCACGTATCACATATGCTGTCCAACTTGTAAAATGTATATTGGTAATCGATCGAATTTAAGTAATATCGTTGCATGCACTTCGTGTGAAATGGTAATAGGGGACACCAAAAAGGCGCAATATTTTCTGACGCTAAATGTAAAATTGCAATTAAAACAGCTCTTCGAGAATCCATCGGTGACGAAACACCTTCAATATAAATTCACCCGACAAAAAATGGTGGCCAACAATATCGACGACATATACGACGGTGAACTGTATAAATTTTTGTCGTCACCCGGTAATGTTTTGCACGACAAATGGAATTTTTCATACATATTATATACCGGTGGATATCAAACCGGCGTTTCGAGAAAAGTCAGTGCATGGCCAGTATACTTGAAATTAAACGAATTGCCTCCAGATATGCGAGACAAGCATATGATATTGGTAGGAATCTGGGTGAAAGAAGAAAAGCCATCGTTCAGTGTGTTTCTGCAGCCGATAATAGAAGAATTGAATATGATAGCAACAAGAGGGGTACAGTGGAAGATGAACGATAATACGATAACGTCAAAAGTAATTGCTTTATGCTGTTGCGTCGACTCCGAGTGCAGATCGAGCTTACTGAATATGAAGAAATGCAGCGGATGTTTTGGCTGCACATTCTGTTTCCATCCCACGGAAATGGTTGCAGGTTTTCGGAGATACCCCATAAGCGGAGACGTGCCTCCTCTTCGTACTCACGATGATATCATAGAGAATATGATAGCCACACGTACGGCGAATCCAAAAACGGGAAAAGTGGAGTTTCGAGAAATTAAAGGAGTTAAAGGACCGTCGGTCCTCATGAATTTAATGTATCTCAACTTAAGCGACGGCATGACCCCGAACATCATGTGCTCCGTGTATTTAGGTGTTGTTGAACAATACATGAATTCCATCCTAAGCGAATCGACCAAGTCTTATTACGTTGGATCTGCGAGTTCTTTGACAATTATAGACCATCGTCTTGAGTCTATCAAAGTTCCGAAGGTAGTCACTGAAGCACCCAGATCTCTGAGGAACAGAAAGACTTGGA
This sequence comes from Megastigmus dorsalis, assembly GCA_900490025.1. NCBI lineage: Eukaryota > Metazoa > Arthropoda > Insecta > Hymenoptera > Megastigmidae > Megastigmus > Megastigmus dorsalis. Next base: position 8,887 of record UELU01121813.1, read on the forward strand.
AGGCGTCAGAATGGCGCTCATGGCTACTCAATTACAGCCTTGTATGTTTGCAAGGTAAGCTTCCGTCCAAGTATTTAAGACACTTCTCGAATCTCGTAGCGGCAATTAAAATCTTAACCAGCGACTCCATTACTACTCGCCAACTAGAATCCGCGCAACTATTGCTAGTACAGTTCGTCGCTTATTATCAAAGCTACTTCGGCGAAAGGCAAATGACTTACAACGTTCATTTGCTACTTCACCTAACCAAGAGTGTAACTAATTTAGGTCCCTTGCACGTACACGACGGATTTTGTTTCGAGAACGAAAATCAATTCATTGTACAAATGCAGGAGAACCCGGCAGATGCAGAAGTTCAGATCGCAAAAAGATATATGCTGCACAGATCCATACCTTTATTTTGTTCAAACATCGCGATTGGAGAAAGAGTTATGGAATTCGCGGAAGAATTCGAAAATCGAGTACGTACAAAGTCGTACGTAACGGTAGATAAAGCTGTATTAATTAATGGCAAAGATTATGAATTCAATGATAAAGAACAGGAGTTGGGTTTTACTGGTCGATGTTTGAGTTACAAGAAGCTTATTTACAAGGGGGTAAGGTATACCACAAGTAATTATTCCCAAAGTTTGGAAACGAACGATTCAATCATAGAAACGCACTGTGGTTTTAGAGGCATTATAAATAATATTTGTTTGGTAGACGACGCTACTCAGAAAAAGACCGTCATTTTTTTTAATACGATAGAAACGAAGAGTCAAAATATTTTCAATTTAGAAAAGATTGATCATATTAAAGAATGTGTTATTCAACGCAATAATTTAAGAATATGTCACCCAGAACAATTAAAGGCGCAGTGTATTTTAATGTCTGTAACTAATAAACACTACATATGTAGAGTTGATAGAGGATACATTGGAGATTAATTTATATCTATAAATAAAGAAATTATTTTTATATAAATGAGTGGGCAAATCTTTAGCTTTCCTAAATGTTCCGCTTAGAAATTTAAACATATTGAACAATATTTAACTGTCCTTGTGAAATAGGAATTTTGCTTAGTATAATTTTGTCTACTAAAAGAAATTAAATTGTGCAAGAACTAAACGATATTAATTGATTAACTTTTGCGAAATGCCCATAATAAATGTATCGCTTGTAACCCTTGAATACACTCTCTTCATTTGGCGCTTCTTATTTTATTTAAAAGTTAAGCATTTAATACAATAATTTTTTGCAGAAATCCGTTATTTTTATCAATGAAATAGGGCTCAATTATCAATTATGTTGAAGGCTTAATCGTTAGAGAGAAAAATTTACTATTATTTTATTTTAGAAGTTAATAATAATTGTTTTAAATTATTTTATGGAAAAAAGTTATAGTTACAAAGTATCGTATGTTTATTGCAAATTCATAAAAATCCTTCGTAAATTTTTATAAGTGTGCTATCGAAGAAATTGAGATTTTCCATGACATTTTTTATGTTATATTTTTATAAGTCCATATGCAAAAATGGTATCCGGCTTATTTAAAAATATATAAAAAGGAAAGAAGATATAGTCGTTTGAAATTCGTGTAATGTCACGAATTTAGTTGTTAAGTTAGTTGTATTAAGTGGTTATTGTATACATTCGTCACTTAAAGCAACATCAAAAAGTTTTCAACCTCTAATATAAATTCATAAAATAATATTTTAACAAAAAAAGAAAAAACACTTCATAATTTTTTGCAACTATCAAAATAGAAAATAAAAAAATCATGCAAAATTCCAATTCTATTCGTGCATTGAAAATAAAACTAATTTAATTAATATGTACATACGTTTCATAGATATATGGATGTAGTATATACTGTCCGTTGTAATTCAAAATACTATAATAATGGTGCCATTATAGACACTAGTAGTAGTGGCAACGAAGATAGACCCTGATTTACTTACTATCATTTTAATTGGTTTTAGGGCATATACATAAAATTCACATATAATAAAAGTGGTGCAGATTGATAGTATATTCAAAGAGTAAATAAAATCACTAATAACATTTTTTTATTTGTTTTCGATTCAAATACAGCTACAGTGGAAAGTATAATAAATAAGTATATCAATTAAATAATTAAATAAAGATACATATATAGGACTACAGATATTTTACTCCGCCGTGCATGTTCCTTTAGTAGTTGCATATATAGGCGAAATTGTAATTTCAAATATTTATTTATATTTAAATTACACATTTTTGTTCAATTATTTTATTCAATTTTTGGTCTGTTCTTAGACTTAATTAAATAAAAACTAGCAACGAATAATAAAGATTGTATACTTAATTTAAAAAATATTTTTCTTTATTTTTGTCATTCTGTACTGGTACAATTATTTGAAAAATAATTAACAAGTACAAAGAAATTGTAGAAATAAAAAATTGAACATAAAAAGTAAAAAATATCGGGCGCTAACCCAGGATCGTCAGGGAAAGCACGCTCGCTAATACGGGAGTTAGCTTGGTGCGTTACCTGCCTTATGGGGTAATAACTGCGCTGGGGTAGCTTCACTTTTGCATGGGAGTCAGAGCTTCTATTAGGGTCTATCTTCTATTTTCGCTATTTTCAATAGTAGTGCACCTGTACTTATCGATGATCGGACTATCCTCAAGTTACATACCGACTGAGTCACTGTGCGGAGCATAAAATCCTATCGATGCTTCAAATTTTAAGTCAATACCGGCGACACGATTGTCGAGACAACATCGCGGAACATTATTCTGTGCAATTCGTTGAAGTGTTGAGAGGAGGAATCAGTTATTATTATCAAAAGTTTATAATTGTGAAGTTTATTTATTTTATAGAAAAATTTTAATGTAAGTATTATTCATTATCACTATAATACGTTACTTTTGTAAAAAAAAAAAAGTAAACCTATTTTTTAAAACTAAATTTAAAGGCATGAGATTTTAAACAAGATAGCGAAATGAAAAATATGTTTTTAGTTTTGAAGCAAAAGTAAAATAAGAGGACCATTATTTATTTTAAATTATTATGATTATAATGATTAAATATAAATTTTACATAATTACGTTTTATTTAAACTAGCAGCATTTTTATATATCTAATTAATAAATTTATATTAATTAATAATATTATCCTCGATATTATCACCTTTTTGTTCATTCATATATTCAGTGAATTATATGATCATATTAGTGGAGACATTATGATAACTTTTACATTTTAATAATTTCTTTGTGTACATTCATACCTATTCTGATTAAAATTAACGGTTGCCACGTCTCGATGAGAATCATGAGCATTTTCTGATTGATTCTTGATGTAAACACTGAACACATGGATATCTACATACGTATACATTGTTTTCTTATTTTGTATATTCAAATTACAGTGAAATATAATTGATTTATTCAAGTTCATTGAAATACCTTTTATAAACTATCAGATAATTTCATACAAATCCCAACACAAAATTCAAAATGATTTTCTTTAAATTTTACTATATGTCTAACCCACAGTTATTTAGTCAGTATATATACAGGATATTCCGTCCTTATAAATGAAAATAATAAAGGAGAGGATGAACACTACAGAGACTACTACAATTTTACCCGCATAAAAAAATTAAAACTAGACGGTTTGTTGACATTGGTAAAGTATTTTATCTTTTCTATTAAAAATATTAAATATTTTCATTTATTAAATATTTTCTATGAAAAATTTAACAAACGCTCTAATTTGAATGGAAATCAGTTTCTACCTTGCTTTTAACAGTTTTAAATAGAAAAATATTTGTTAGACTATCGTTCTTCATACAAATGTTTTGTTTTGCCTTACAGATCCTCAAAAGCTTTTCGAGCAGAGTAGAACTGACCAGTATTACGTGAAGGAAACGGTATCCGTTCAGCTGAGCGTAAATTTGCTAGCAATAAACTCGTTCGTCATCAAATAGTATTGCAATCATAGTCGAATATCGTTACAAATCGCTCATCGGACCAATTATAGATTTTAATGTGTCATATCATCCTATATAAATGTTCTTAAAGTCCAGTAAAAACTAAACTTTTAATTGTTATTCAAAAAAATTAGGCGATCTTTGTGCTTAAAAACCATTTATTATCTGAAAGGTGTCAAGCATAGTAAATATTTTAAATTTTATCTCGAGAAGATAACCGTTTTTTAAAAATCTCTCGGTATTGCAATTTATATTTTCGTTAAGTATATAAGAGTTAAACAATACATAGAAAGATCATGGAGCATCAACCAATAGATTCAAAAGATGAAGTTTTGGGCCGTGATACTACAGATTTAGAAGCTAAACTTTTAGCATTAACCTTGAAAGTGTACAACAATCCGCACGTATCGTCGAGTGCTGCACAATTTTTTATTGAACAATTTATTCAATTTACAAGTGAAACTTACACTGATCACGTAAAAAAAGAAGTAATTAGAAGAGTGGCTGAAGTTGGAGATACGGATGGAACGAGACAGAGATTTATTGAAACCATTTTCGGTTCTGCAGAAGCAATTATGAATCAATTTAAAACAGCGGAAGAAAGGTTTACGTGGTATCAAAGAGTGGGTTTTATAATTAAACCAGAAAAGTTCCTTATAGGTATAACAATTTTAGTTAAACCACTTGGCATAGATACAGGTTCAAGAGAAAACATTGTGGCTGGTCAGTACGTGTCGCTGAAGCAGAGTTTAAAGCTGCTCTTAGAAATACCCCAATTATTTCAATTGATCATGGATTACATGAATTGTTTAAAAGAAGAGGGAGAGGGTATTATAACTGATTTTACTCAAGGTGAATATTGGAAAGAAACTAGTCAAGAATTTGGATCGTTGGTACTACCGTTATTTATTTTTAAGGATGAGTTTGAATTGAAGTCAAATGTTGAACTAAAGAAATTAGAAGTGATCTGCGCTATGTTACCATTTTTGCCACCAAAATTAGCATTGGAAGTTCAAAATATTTTACCAATAGCTCTATTCTATGCTCGCGATCGCAAATTGTTTGGCAATGAGAAAACATTTGCGAAATTAATAAAGGAATTGAATGAATTGAGACATAATGGATTAGAGATAATCGCCGACGGCAAAACGTACACAGTTCATTTCCAATTGTGCTTAATACTAGGTGTTAATTCAAATATAAACGATTTGCTAGGTTTCGGCAATCATTTGCCTTGCAGAATATGTCGAGCTTCAGTCGATGAAGTCATGACTTTCACCAAAGAATACGAGAAATTAATACGAACAACTGTGTCATATAACCGTGACATTGCGAGCAATAATGCATGTAAAACCGCTATCATAGAAGAATGTGCGTTTAACGAAGTGGATGGGTATCACGTCTGTAAAAATAAAGTTTTCGATCTCGTTGATGACATTCTTGACGGCCCTGTAAATAGTACACTGTCGGACATCTGTTATGATTTAATTTATACACAGAAATTATTTTCATTGGAATTTATAAATCAAAAATTGTCAGATTATCCATTTGGTCCAATTGAAGATTCTAAGAATATTCCAAAGATTGAAGATGAACACCTTGGAATGGATAATAAGTTAAAAATGTCAGCGCTTCAACTTCTCTACTTTATCAAACATTTGGGACCAATGGTTGGTAGTAAAGTAAAATCAGACAATAAAACGTGGAAATTGTATATTTTGCTCCGAAAAATTGTATCTTACATTACTTCACCACGAACAATTCTAGGTCATATCCTTCAATTACAGGATTGCGTTACCCAGTTTCTTTCTTTGTACATAGTATGGAATGGTCATTTAAGAGACCGATTTCACAATTTGGTTCATATTGCTCATACTATCCAGCATAATGGACCCCTAATTCATTTATGGTCGATGAAGTACGCGCAAAAACTGAGACATTTAAATTTGGAAACCGATATTACTAAGGCTAATTCTCTTGAAACCTTAGCGAATGAAAGTCAATTAAGTTTAGCGTACTTAAAGTATAATAATCTACAATATAACAAAGTAATATATGACAATGCTGATCCTATTGATGAGAATGATCGAAAAATGTATTTTGAGGGTGTCGACGAGCAAGAAATTATTCTTTCCGCGAGGGAAGCTCGGAAAAACGGTTTACAGTATAATGTTGATACGATTTTAGTCATTAATTTGCCTAATAATCATAAGCCTGTTTTCGGAAGAATAAGAGAGATATTTATAAAGAGTAATAACATATATTTGATTATGCAACCTTTGATATGTACAGGCTTCGACGAACATCGTTATGCTTATCGCGTGAAAGCAGATGATACTCGTGTTCTGAAAGGCGTTGAAGAAATACCAGAAATAGAACCCTCATTACTTGTTGAAGATGATGATAAAAATTTATATGTTGCTACTAGATATATTTTGTAATTAATAAATCAATATTTTATATTTAATAAAAATATGTTATATGTAATAAAAAACATTTTATATTTAAAAGAAACTACCTTTTCAGTTATTTTTCTATACCTACTCGTAAAAGAAGAAATCTACATTATTTAATTCACGTACATGTGTATCTATTAGCTTTTTGAGAAACTAAAAATCTAAAAATCTTATGTACATAATGTACATAATTTAAAAATCTTATATACAAACTATTTCGATCAGTCGTTTATCTCCATTCATGTCTTTTTTTCTACATCTATTTTCATTGGAGCAAAGTATACGACAAAATTTTATTTATAATAAATACATATTTTATTTTCCAATTCAATCACATAATTATTGTTTACTTTATTTACACTATTATTATTCAAACTGTAATATATTGATAGTATACAATTTTATTGCGTAGCCTAATAACAGTATAACTAATAAAATTATTAAAAAAAAAATTAAAATAATTAATTAATATTTATTAAATATATTAGCGTTCTGTTTTAACAATGAAAAAAAAAATGAAAAAAAAAAACCGCCCAACGTGGGGCTCGAACCCACGACCCTGAGATTAAGAGTCTCATGCTCTACCGACTGAGCTAGCCGGGCGCGTACTTATCCGGGCACTTGTGACATACAAGAAATTATGAGAACGTTTCACTAGAGTAAACTATACGGAATATAATAAATTCGAAAAATTGCTACGTATTGTTAGAACATCTACCTTACCGACATCATGCTTCATAAACAATTCAATTTTACTCAATTAAATGTAAGTTGTTACAGCTTAGAGATGTAATATACCGACGTGTTTTCTATTTTATCGACCCTACGATTATGTCATCATAATTATTAGTTAGTTTTTCCAAGTGTATTATTAGTATCAATAAACTAAATTGAAAATTGTATTAATTAATTTTTTATTAATGTCAAAAGGTCGTTTATGTTTATTGATGATTTTTTTTAAGAAATTCAATTCTAACAATAGCTTTATAAGTATAATGTAATTTTTATACTATTTTTTGTACTTTTTAAATGTATTATAAATGATTATTTATAATAATATTTTCGTAAATATTCTTAAGTCACAATGTAAAAACGTAAATTTGATTTATACATTATACATGCATATATATTCATTATAATAAAACATTACATTTATATATTTTTTAACCGTCATTGATTGTAATGAAATATAAATATTTAAAAAACTATTGATAAGATATAAATAATTAAACATATAAACCAGGTAAGATTGTTTTAAAAACGATTAAATTTAGCGAAATCAGAAATGAAAATTGCTTTTGACTGAAACCCTAATATAAAATTAACCGTTTATAATTTAGATCCCTATTTCGCTTTACAGCTGAGATACAGCGTTAAACGCAATTTTTCAACTTTATTTTTTTCTCTGCTGTGTTTAGACTTTAGACTTTTGAAAAAAATCATGAGAATACATTTTTATAACTAGATTTAAATACAAATGTTCCAAAGCTATAAGCTACAACTTCGTATTTGTATTTTCAATTTATTTTTACTCTTTAGTTAACTGTGCAGTATTAAATAGTTCTTAAGATTTTATAAAAATACATAAAAAAGGGAGTTTTTAAGTATTTTTAAGCACATGGATATATGCAAAACTGGGTTTCAAAATTTACATTAATTTTTTTTTTTTTTTTGTGTTTTCGCATCAAATATATATTTTATTCTGGCTAAAGTTCGAAAATTAGGTGAAAAACTTACGGAAAATTGGTTTTCTAGGGTGGTGTTTCCCCCAAAAAATTTGGCACAAGAACGATGTTAAAACTTTATGAATTAATAAAACTAATTATAAAACTATATTCTCATGAATTTTTTTCAAGATCTTAAGTCAAAAACAGCAGAGGAAAAAAATTACTTTTAACGCTGTATATCAGGTGTAAAGCGTAAGCACAGAGCATACATTCTCTAGAGCCTTTAAGAAATATTTCGAGCTAATTTTAAATCCTATGCGATAGCACTTCAAATGCCGTAGAAAGAAAGCAGTGTAACTTTAGCGCAGCCGATTCGACTGAATGTGTTGCTCGAATAAATTATTCATAACATTAAAAACTCACCACAATCTCTCGGCAAGGGCAGACGCGCGGGGCCATAGTCGAGGTCCCAGCGAAGCTTGTCCCAGCTGCTCGCTCCATATAGCCGCCTCGCCTCCCAGCAGGAGGTGCTGCTGCTGCGGCGGATAGTCCCGCCAGGGCCTGTGGTTGTAGACCGTTTGCCAGGTGCGATACTCGCCGCACGCAGCCTCGCCCGTCTCTCGCCACCTGCCGAAGCCGCAGTCCAGGTACCAAGCGTCGACGTGCGAAAGTATCACGCGAAAACCGTCCTCCAAGAGATCGGGTGTATCGGGCCAATTGCTACCACCCCACGATTGAATCACATGAACTGATGAGTCTAGGTATGTCGTTATATACGGACGCTTGGTGAGAGGCGAACTCCACAGGATCACAGCTTTTGGTGCCTCGCCGTGATTAGCTTTGACCAATCGCTGAAAAAAGTACACAATTTCGTATATTAGATTAGCTGTGATTTATAATTAATTCAACAATTTATAATTCCGAATGGGGAGTACTGCAACTTGTGGGTCGATAAGTATCAGAGTTCTGTACCGAATTCTCCATTATGCGGCTTTTCTACTCATAATAAAATTGTATATTTAATAAAATTGTTTGGTAAATGTTGCAATACTAAATACAATGACAGAAATTCACAAGAATTAAAAATATTATCGAACAAATTTGTAAAACTAATTTAACATCTTTTATTTTCACTGTATTATTCAAGTAAAACCATTTTTTTAATTAGATAATTAATTGTGCTAATGCCGTTTTTTCTAAAATATGACTTAACCCATTAACGCCGAGGTGATCAGCATTTTTACTAACTTTTCAACGTGTTTATTTATTATGTTATCGGACCAAAAAAATAATGCAATACCTCTACGCGAAGTAGTATTCCTACGCGAAATTTGATGCTCTTTCAGAACCTGAGCTCGAAATTTCGATTAGACACCGAGAAAAAAAAATATGGCCGATTGAAACGTAAAAAACGTGAAAATTTTCGAAAAAAAATTTTTTTCGCATTTTTTTTCACAATGATACCGCAAAGGTATCAAC